>JAQZBX010001522.1:0-49830 GCA_029593785.1 Cabassous unicinctus
TTTTTTTTTTTTTTTTTTTAAGAGCCATTACTCTTTTTTTAAAAAAGATTTATTTTGTTTTATTTATTTACACACCCCACCCCCTCATTTGAGGTCACTGTTTGCTCTCTGTGTCCAATTTGCTGTGCGCTCTCTGTGTCTGCTTGTCTTCTCTTTAGGAGGCACCGGGAACCGAACCCAGGACCTCCCATGTGGAAGAGGGGCCCTCAATCACCTGAACCACCTCAGCTCCCTGGTTTGTTATGTCTCTCATTGTCTTTCCTCTTTGTGTCTCTTTTGTTGCATCATCTTGTTGCATCAGCTCGCTGCACCTGCCTGCCGCCCAGCTGCACAGGGAACCAAATCTGGGACCTCCCTTGCGGTAGGCGGAAGCCCAATCGCTTGTGCCACATCCACTTCCCAGATGGCACCCTATTACTCAAAGTGGCAATGTCGAGGGAGTCGTGTTTGGTTTGGAAGGCAATGGAGGCTTTCTAGGTAGAGAAAGAAAATGACTGCTAGCACATGTCAGCTGGACAGGCCGACTCCCCAGAGTAATGATGGAACTTTAAAAGCAGGGCTGGAGGTCTGGTCACTTTGCTGGTGGGCCCTGGAGTTTGGAGTTTGTTGTAGACTGTGTGACTGTCACCTCATTTTACACTGGGCTGGTGTGGCCTGTGAAGCATGAATTATATATAGCTAGGAAGTTGGCTATAGGAAGACCATATAGTGAAAAAAGATTGGCAGGAAATGAAGTGGTCTTTGTTTTTCTCCCTTTCTTCTTAGACTTCACTCTCCTTCTTATCCCATACTCCCATCACGGTGCCCATACCCTCTCCCACCCAGGACACAACTTCATGCTTGTCCTTCCATGTTTTTTGCGTACTCTCATAATCCTATGCAGACCTATATCTACATACACATAAATACATGCAACACAAGGCAGGTAATTTTTGTTATTGTTATGCACACCTTTCTGCATCTCACTTTGCCTCTTAACATCCCCCCGCCCACCCTAGAGTCAACTGGTACAGCACTATTTCATTCTTTTTTTATGGCTGCATGATAGTCTGTGGAGTATGTACTATTGTTTATGTGCTGCATATGTATGTGTGTGTACACATAAGCACGTCACTCAGACAGTGCTGTCATAAACCGCCTTGTACTTACCTTTTTGCATAATAGGGCTTTTATTTCTGTGGACTAGCTTCCCAGGAGTGAGATTGCTGGTCTGAAGGGGATGTGCCTTTTGTTTTTTTTAATACATGCTGCTAGATTGCTTTCCACACAGGCTATAGTGCTTCCCATTTCCCCCCAAATCTAAGAGGGTACACTTTTTACATAGCCCCAAGACTTGCAGGGAATATTTCAACATATTAACAGTAGTAGTATTTGGATGTTGGGATTTTGGGTGCTTTGCCCCTCTTTGTTTTCTTCTAATTTTATTTGCCAATGCTTTCCCTTTTAAAATGAGGCAGGTTGCAATACACTCTATTTTAACCAGCCTTGTCCTCATCCTCAGACAAGGATTCAACGCAGGCTGCAGGTCTGGGGCTCACTGTGTAGCCCATCCCCAAGCACCAGGCTTCTGAGCACCAGCTGCCCCTGGCCCCTCATGGGCCTGTCATCTCCTCCCAGCAAGTGGGGGACCCCAGAGGCTCAGCGCAGTATTCATACATCTCAGCTTTCCAGGCCGGTTCACTGAGTTTGCCCATGTGGAAGGCACACAGTGCTCTGGTGGAAAAACTTCTAGACTCAGAAGTAGACAGATCTATGTTGAATCATATTTACTAGCTGGGGTTTTACCAAGTTGTTGAGCATCTCTGAACCTCAGCTTCCTTGTCTATAAGATGGGAATAATAAAGCAACTACATTGCATCAAGGTTGTTAAGGGGAAAGTGCTGAATATTTATAACTGTCTAGCACACAATATAAGCTGTAACAGTTTGTTGAATAAAATATGCCTGCTCCCTAACATTACTGGGAAACCTCATGCGTCAAGGTGTTTCTCTCAACACACGGTTGAGAATCTGCCAATGAGTGGGGTAGGCCTCTGAGCAAAGTGCTCTGGGGGTTCAGTGCCCCTCTCTGTGCTCCCTTAGCCCAGGGCCCACAGCTGCCACTGTGCTCAGATGCCACTGCAGCCAGGTCTGGTTTAGTTGATTTCCTCTCTGCTCTTCTAGTGCCTAGTACCAGACCAGCTTCGTGGGCTGCTCTCAGAAAGGACCTGCGCTTGGTTGAATGCTGTGCTGTTACCATCCTGAGCTTCTTGAACAAGGAGGCCCTGCTTTTCCATTTTGCCCCAGCCCTGTTAATTCTGTAGCCAGTCTGGCCTCACACAATGCCTAGCATTAAGTGAGCCACAGGGCAGCATTCACAAATCAATGATCCAGGAGGTCCCCCGAGGTGACACCAAGCCCTGGTCTCCCACACTTATCTCCTGGGACCATATATCTCCCCAGTCTCAGAGACCAATCAAGGCCCTTTCCCGTCTTCTTCACTTTCCTTCCTCCATCCTGGAGAGAGAGGCTTCTCCTCCCCAGGGCTCCAGAGGCACAAGTCACCAGGGTGGGAGGGGTGAAGGTGATGGCACTGGATCCACAGCTGCCAACTTGATTTGAGTCTTTCAGAAAGCAGCAGGATCCCCAAGTGATTTCCAACATTTCAAAACCCCTAGTGGGAATCACACATTGACTTAAACTTGGACGTCACAGTGAGACTCACTAGAACTTCAAAGACTGAGCTTTGGGTGAAACCAATTGATTCCACAGGCAGCCAAAGGCTTGCGAACTGCTCAGGATGTCTGAACCGGACCTTAGAGAGATTACTGACTTAAAAAAAAGATGGGAAAATGAATTCATTTCTTCAATGCAGTTTGGCAAATGCAACCTTTCACATCAGAGGATCCATGGTAGTTAAAAATAATAATAAAAGGGGCCCTTGCTGATGAATAACTTGGGATAGGTTGGCCTGAGAAACCTCGCTAAGAATTTAGGGTTCTCTCGTGCCTCCTGTATTGGGTCCCACCCACCTCCCACTCAGCCCCACAATCACCACCTCCCTGCATCTCTATCTTCACCTCTTCTCCCTGAATACTACCCGAGGCAGGCCCTCTTACCTCAGAGCCAGAACTTCCTCGGATCTCCCCCTAGGAAAGGTGAGATTCTATCCATGGGCTGCCTAAAAGTTGCACCTGCCCCGCGCTCCCATGCATCTTCCCACAGGGTCGTCCTGAGGACAAGCAGTTCACTAAATCAAGGGAGAGCAAGGCACATCCCAGATATCAATGAAATTTATGAGTCATGGATATCACAGGATGCTGTTTTCGTTTGACTTCATTCACCATTTCCTTTCTTCATATTAATTTCTCCCAACAGCCCACTTATCTTCCCTCTTGGAGCCCTGCCTACCATTACTTTCCCTGATAGGGTGGTATCTCTAACAGGCTAAAGCACTCAATGCTGCGATTTCTTTAGGGTTTGCTCGCTAAAGCACTCACAGCTTACTCTCTGTGGCTAATCAAATGTCAAAACAACCTTCCCCCAGCGATTTGGAGGAGCTTGGTGACAGGAAGACATTGGCCACCGAGCCATCGGAATAGGCCATGCTTGTTTGGTGGCAGGCAGTGAGACTGAATTCTGATGAGTTGCATTCTTGGTGGCAGTGGGCAGTTTTTTCCTGAGAAGCAACTGCTCTGTGGTTGCTGGGGTTTGGAATTTTTTTTCTTCTTTTCTTTTGAAGGCCAAGAGATGGTCTGTGCCAATGGTTAGTGGGTGGTGGTTAAATTTTTTTCTGTAACAAAATGTTGCAAGGCCTGTGAATCATAGCAGCAGCAAAAGTGGTCAAAGGGGAGAGACTGCATCTAGGAACTGGTCCCACCTCTGCCTCAAGAGAACTTTGGACAAATCACAGTCACTCTGAACTTCTGTTTCCTCTTCTGCAATATGAAATAATTGGGTCAAATGAACCAGGAGGTGATTTGACTTTACACCACACTTTATAGTTTATTTATTTATTTTTTTAAACATCCTTTGTGGTTTTTATTTTTTAAAGATTTATTTATTTTATTTATTTATCCCCCCCTTGCTGCTTGTGCTGCTGTGTCCATTCGCTGCGTGTCTTCTCTGTGTCTGTTTATCTCCCCCTTGCTGTGAGGTCTTGCCGCATCAGCCCACGGCGCCGCGCGAGCCGGCGTGCCCTCACAAGGAGGCCTCAGGACGCGAACCTGGGCCTCCCATATGGTAAATGGGGGCTCTATCCACTGAGCCACACCCGCTTCCTAACACTTTATAGTTTAAATAACACTTCCACACTTCTTTCTTCATTTAATATTCACAATAACCCCATAAGTGAGCCAGAGATGGATTACTATCTCCATTTTATAGAAGTGAATTGACTTGCTCATGGTTACAATCCCGCATGTGAGAAGCTGAGCTTCCTTCGTGGGCTGGTCTCCTCCTCCTGGTCCAGGCTTGTGTCACCTCCTCCTGTGGACAGGGCAGCCTCCATGATCTAAACCACCTTCCCCCTTCGTCTCCACATGGGAGCTTCTGTACAAGTCAGAATTCAGGTTCCATCCCATCCACCTCATTTTCTACTGAACACAAACAAACAAACAAAAAATAAATAAATAAAAAATATAAAAACTGAGCTCCAGAGAGGGAAATGAAAGAGACTCCCCAAGATCACACTGACAAGGGTCTCAGAGTCTCCTGAACTGCCCCCACAGGAGTGAGGACACCTATGGCTTGTGCCTGTGCTGAGGATGGGTTTGAGTCACCACCACTGTCACCACTCCCCACTCCCCACTCACGGTGCCTTGAGAAATTGTCACTGGGGCTTTCTTAGGAGCTGACATGCCAAGAGAGGTTATGACGGGATAATCCTGGCCCTGCTCCCTGTCCCTAAGCTTTCAGGATGGCCCCAGCACAGCGCCTCCTCTGGGTGCCTCCAAGTTCTCCGATGTCCACAGAAGCCCGGCCCCACCTATTCTGTGCCTCCCCTTGCTCCATTGCCCCTCCCCCGCCCCACGCTCCCCCTGCAGATCCAGCCGCCGCAGGGCCTGGAAAGCCCTCTCTCTTCTGTCCACCTGGCAAACGCCAACTCTTTTCTCAAGACTTAGCTCGGTTGTCCCCTCTTCCTGACACCTCTGCGGCACAGGTGCATTCTTCCTTTTCCTACTCCCATGACTCCTTGGAAAAACCTCTGTAAGAGCCTGTGTGTGGGAAGCGGGTGTGGCTTAGTGGATAGAGCCCCCGTTTACCATATGGGAGGCCCGGGTTCGCGTCCTGAGGCCTCCTTGTGAGGGCACGCGGCCTGAGCTGTGCGGTGGGCTGATGCAGCAACCTCACGGTAGGAAGCGGGTGTGGCGCAATGGATAGAGCACCCGTTTACCATATGAGAGGCCCCGGGTTCGCTTCTGGGAGCCTCCTTGTGAGGGCAGGCTGGCTCGCACGTGGGCTCATGCGGCAAGACCTCACAGCAAGGGGGAGATAGGCAGACACAGAGAAGACACGCAGCGAATGGACACAGCAGCACAAGCAGCAAGGGGGGGATAAATAAATAAAATAAATAAATCTTTAAAAAAAAAAAGAGCCTGTGTGTTCTCATATGGTGATCACCTGTCTACAGGGGCTCTCCTCTTTTAACTGGGAGCTCTGTGAAGGCAGGGGCTGTGTTTCACTACTCTGTGTCTCTTCAGTGCTGGGACCATGATCGGACTCAGTGAGGTAGGGAAGGAGGAAGGAAGGAAGGGAGGAAGGAGGGAGGGAGAGAGGGAGGGAGGAAGAGAGGGAGAGGGAGGGAGGGCGGGCAAGTGTCCTGTACTGATGAGGAGCGCAGGCCTTGGCATCAGACACACCTGCACTGAAACCCACCCCACCATTTACCAAGGTGTCATCAGAACCTCTCTGAGCCTCAGTTTCCTCATCTACACAATTGGGTGATGGGACCACCTGCCTCATTGGGATCCCGTCAGGATTAAAGGGGATACATCATGGAAAAAGCTTGACACATCGCACTCAGTAACCAGCACTCATTATTATTGGGGACTTCCCCAAGAGGTTCCTTTGTGAGCTCACAAGAAAGCCCCAAGGTCTCCCCACGGTTTGCAGGAAGTGCCCAGAGGAACTGGCAGCCGCCCTCCCGGCCCTCCTGTCTTCTCCAACCCCAGCCGGAAACCCCTTTGTCAGGTTGTCCCAGACACAATGAAGCTGTTTTCCTTTCCCTTGTTTACACAGGGAAGACCTGGCTGCCGGGAGCCTTGGGCTGGGCCTCCCACTCTTTTAAGTGCAAACACTGGGCTGTGTATTTTGGGCCCCTCTGAAGGGCTGATTCTGGTGAAATACCAGGTTTTTAAATACTTCATTCCTTGTTTGCATTCGGAAGCTCACACAGCTGAGGTCTCTCAAGGCCTGTGCCCAGGGGTTGGAGGCCTGCTGTGGGAATGCAGCAGCCCTTGTTCCCTATGCTGGGCCTGCAGGGGCTGCCCAGGTGGCAGAGGGGACCCCTGCCCTCGCTGGGGAGAGCAGACGGGGGCGCATGGAGCAGCTCCAAGATGATGAAAGCCAAGTGCGCAGACAGCCCGGCCAGGGGCCAGAGAGGAAAACGAGCTGCCCATGGTCTGAGCTGCACAAATGCTGGCCCCCAGCACTGCTTCCAGCACCTGCCCTCCTCTGTGTGCCCCGCCCCCGCCCACCCACGCATACCACTTCTCCACCCAGGAGCCTATGTAAACTTCTTGTCCTGCCAAGAGTCAGGCTGAGTGGATCAGACAGAGGTTTATTTGAGCTGCACCCTCTAAGGAGGAGCTGTCTAGCCCAGCATGGAGGCAGAGCCGGAGGGGCCAGAGGGGGAGGCAGGGCTGACGAGATGGGTCCCATGGGCTTGGTGGGGAGGGCCTGGATCTGATCCTCCAGGTGAAGAAGCCACCACTCCTGTCCCAGATGGCCACTTATGCTGGGTCCTGGGCCAGGTGCCTCACATGCCCTGTTTACCGTTAGCCTTGCAACAACCTCCTGAGGCGGGTGGTTTCGGGCTCATTCCACAGATGAAGAAAATGATGCTGGATTAGGTTGGGCTCCTTGCCCTTGCTGGAAGCCTTGAGGACAGGGGCTGGCATGGCCTCCGTTGTAGATGGAGGCCCTTAGGAAGTGCTGAATGAAGAGGGTCGGCACTTACAGAGAAGGGAGCTTGGAGGACACGGCTGTACGAGTTTCCTAGGACTGCTGCAACAACTTACACAAGCTGCGTGGCTTACCACAGACATCTATTCTCTCATAGCTCTGTAGGCTAGAAGTCCGAAGTCAAGGCGAGGGCAGGGCCGTGCTCGCTCCAAAGGCTCCATGGGGAGAATTCTTCCTCGCCTCTTCCAGCTTTTAGTAGCCCGGCATTCCTTGGCTCGGGGCAGCATCACTCCAATCTCGGTCTCCGTCTTCATGTGAGCTGCTCCTCTCTGTGTCTGTGTCCAAATCTGCCTCTCTTTCCTCCCAGGAAGGCTGCAGTCATTGGATGCAGGGTCCATCTTAAATCCAGGATGATCTCAAGATCCTTAATTAATTACACCGGCAAATACCCTATATCCAGGTAAGGTTACCTTCTGAGGTTTTGGGGGCACACTATTCAACCCACTACCCTGGCACAAAAGCATCAAGGTAAGGATATTTGGGTCAATTTCAAGGCTGGTGAGAAGCCCAGTTTGGCCTGGGAAGAAGGAGATGGGGGAGAGAAGGACAGAGGGGCGGCAGGAGCCTCCTGGTAAGGGCCCCCTCACCTCCTCCCTAGGTCTTGGTGGTGCCGTGCCCAGGGGCCATCTGAGGAGTACACACTCAGCAAAGAAGCTGGCAGCTTCCAGCTTCCGTGTAACTGGGGCCGAGGGAGGCCCTGGGGGTTGAGAGATGACCTCTGCCCTCGGGGAGCACATACAGGTCTAGCGGCCAGGCAGAGGCGTGGGCGGATTTATTTCATACCATCTCAAAGGTTCCATGAAAACAGATTTCCAGAGCTTATGCCCCAAAGCTCACATGCATGTCCCCAAAAGGCCATCTTTTCAGGCCTCCACTCAGAACATGTTTAATCTCGGTTTGCAGAGAGTCTCAACAGGCGGAGGCACCTGTATTCTCAGCCCCGGGGACACTGGTAGCTCTGGCTGGAGGGGGGCGGGGCACAGTCAGAGGCCGACACAGAGATACAAGGGAGAAGGTGTTGCTGGAGACCAGCTGCGAAGAAAGAGATGGAACAACCAAAATAAAGGAGATGAAAGTGCTCCAAATGTCTTTAGCTGGAGCTGTCTCCTAAAGGAGGGCTCTGGGACCAGGCAGCCGGGAACCCTGGCTCTGCCATTGCCTGGCTGAGTGAGGGTGGGTAAGTCCCTGTTACCCTGAGGCTCAGTTTCCCCACTTGAAAGGAGGGTCTGAGACCACCAGAGAGTGGCAAGAATTAAAGGAGATGAGATCTGTGGGCCACGAGCGGAGCATCGGACAGCGGCAGGCATTGGATGGTGAGTGCAGCTCTTGACAGTTATTTTTGTTATTGGGGAAACAACTCAACACACCTGAGAAGAGTAGTTCTCAAACCTCTCTCCCCATTGGAATTGCCTGAGGGGCTTTAAGAAAAGCACCTGGGTCCACTCCAGAGGTTCTGAATTAAATGGCCGAGGATTTTTTAAAGCTCTCCAGTTGATTCTAACGGGCAGCCAGAACTGAGAACCGCTGCCCCAGGAACAATTGTACTCCAGAACCAACCCGGAAGCAGATGTTGGGATCCTAATCACCAGATTTACAGAGAAGGGGCTAAATCTCTAGCTGGGTACCCAGGATCTGAAAGAAAACCTTCTGTCAAAGTGGGTAATTTTTTTAAGCTTCGGCTCTTTAGGGAATAAAGTTCAATTATCTGGAAAACTCACTTATGTGGAACTCCTCATTCCCTGATGACACTGGTTAAATGAGGTGTTACAATTATATAGATTCTCAAATTAGAGTCTTTGTGATTCTTCACCCAGGAAAAAAAAAAAAAAAAGGAATTATCCAGAGGCATGGGTTTGAAGCTCACACCCACTGCCCCAACTCCTTAGGCAGCCATGCCTGGTTAGAGCTTGACCTGGGAAAGGGCTCCCGATACCATGGGAAGAATTTTGCTTCGAGCTTTGGCCAGCCAAGGTTACATGCCACACCCACCCCTATGTCGTCTTGGGTCCTGGGGGCCACTGAGTCCCTTTACGCCCCAAAGAGCAAGCACCCTCTTCTCCCACATCAAATAACCACATCCTGATACACTGGGGAAATCACCTTCACCATCCATTTTGCAGAGCGTCTAGCTCCATGTGAGTATTTTAAATGGTTTCTTTCATAAAGAATAAAAACAAACGGTTTGTTTCTCTTTTTGTTAGTCCATTTTTCACCAGAAGGGTGGGAAGAAGAAACCAAAAGATTATTATTATTATTATTATTATTAAAATCTCATTTTGTCCTTAAGGACTCCACACAAGCAAAACCCAGATATGGAACATTTATCAAAGAATAGTCATAACTCAAATAAGGAAAAAAAGGCCACTTCCCAGGAAACTTTGCAGCTGTCATCATAAGCTATTTGTTTGTTTGTTGCCTGTCTCCCCCCCTGGGAAAGAAGCACCGGGACAGAAGGAACTGTGTCTGTTTTTGTTTGTTGCTTTATCTCCTGAGGCACAGAAGAATGCTTGGCCAATAGTAGGCATGCAATAAACATTTGTGAATAAAAAGGATCCTTGAATTGTTAGTTTTGAATCAAAGTTCTAAGATACACTGGTTACCTGCTGATTAACATTAATTAACTTAATTAAAACCACTTATTACAACATGTATCAGGCACCTCCTGTCTGCTAGGTACTTTGCTAGACACCAAGAGGCTAAAAAGATCATCAAAAATGGGCTGCTTGAAATGAGCCATGGTGAGAAGATGGATGCCACAGAAATCAGCAAACACCACGAATCAGGATAGAAATCAGTTCAACTCCCTCAGAGAGCTGGTGGTTAAACATTTACCAGCACCCTCTGTCTTCAGGTTTGGCTGCCAGCTAGGCAGAGTCCACGAGCTGGTACAAGCTGTGTGGAAGCCAGCCAGATTGCAGAGGCTCCCACTGGCAACAGCAAAGGGGACTCAGAGCCTGGGACGAGGGTTTGTCATTCAAGGTCAGAGTTTTCATCCATGCCACTTCCCTTCCAAGACCAGCTCCATCCCAAAGGCCTCTTAATTTCCAGGCTAGAAATGTGTTTCCCATGCCCTGAGCCGCAGGCCTTTGCTCCCCTCCGTCCAAGAGTTTTTCCTGCCTGTGGTCCCCAGCTGCCCACCACATGTCATCTTGGCTCCTGGAGGCTACTGAGTCCCTGTCTATGAAGTTGGCCCCTGCTCTGTGCTGGGCCCTGGAGGGACCATAGTGACTCTGAAACCTGGCCTCAGCCCTCAAGGACCCTGCCTCACTAGAGAGGCAAAATGCTCAAGGGGGAAAAAATGACCATGGAAGATATGGGTGACAGAGTAAGTGAGAAAGGAGAGAACATCACAACCCAGAACTGTCCAACAGATGTGCCAACCACGGGATGGGAGCTGGCAGGACCCTGCCCCTTGGGCTGAAAGTCAGGGAAGCCATTGTTTGAATTTCCCAGAGGCTAAAACAAATACCATATAATGAGATGGCTAAACAACAGGGATTTATTGGCTTAAGGTTTCAGAGGTTAAAAGGCTAGCTTCCTCCCAAAGTTGGCATCTCTTGGCTAGGCAATCTTCGGGGTTCCTTGGCTTTTCTATCACATGGCAATGCACATAGCAATGTCTTCTTTCTACTCCAGGTTCTGTTGACTTCCAGCTTCTAGCTGCTCCCAGTGGCTTCTCTTTCTCTGCCCAATTTCCTTTGCTTTTAAGGACTTCCATATTGGATTAAGGCCCATCCTCATTCAGTTTGGACACACCTTAACTAATGACATCGTCAAAGGTCTTGTTTACAAATGGGTTCACACCCGCAGGACAGGGGTTGGGACCTGAACATGCCTTTTATGGAGCAGATGATACAATCCCCAGCAGCCCTGAAGAAGGGGTGTGGCTTAGCCAAGGAGCAGGTTAGCCTTGCATAGGAAGAAGGTATCAGCTGCTCAGTCACCCATGGTTGTCTTACAAGGGGAGGACTGGGCACCACAATTTTTGAATTTCCAAAGACATTTCTATGTTGATTTATTCTTAAAAATAGGAAAGTCTTCCAATTAATTCAGTGATATTTTCAAACTCCAAACACTTGCTGCCAGTAAGTGGTACTACTTCTCCTCTGAGTCTTTTATGCATTTCCCCTGCTAGGAGTCCCTTCTAGACCTTCTGGGACATGGTCTAGCAAAAAGCCAGTGTTCTAGTTTCCTGGGCTGCTCAAGCAAACACCATGCAATGGGTTGGCTTAGACAATGGGAATTTATTAGTTCATGGTTTTGAGGCTAGGAAAAAGTCCAAATCAAGGCATTATCAAGGCAATGCTTTCTTCTCAGACTGGCATGCTGGGGCTGGCTGCTGGTGATCCTTGGTCCCAGGGTCATCTGTCACATGGCAATGCACATGACGGCCTCTCCTGGCCTCTCCCTCTCTTCCAGGTTCCATTGACCTTCAGCTTCTTGCTTCTGGTGGCCTTCTCTCTCTCTCTCTGTCTGAATTTCATTCTGCTTATAAAGGACACCAGTAATGGGACTAAGTCCCATCCTGATTGGGTTGGGCCTCACTTTAACTGAAGTATCCTCATGAAAAGGACCTACTTCCAATAGGTTCATACCCACAGGGATGGGTTAAGTTTAAGAACATGTATTATCTGGGGTACACACAGTTTCAAACCACCACAGCCAGCCTCCTTAAAGAGCATCTGCGAAATCCCCACCCAGCCCTACCCAAATCCACCTCTCTTTATTTCCCATGTACATTTAGCTTTCATCAGCAATCCTATTTCCTTACAAACTCCTGCCTGGACAATGACTCCAGCTGACTTCCAAACAGGTCCATTTGGACACTTGCATAGAAAATGTAATGACTGGCACCATTTTTTAGGGCAGGAATTGATAACTTGGAATGGTTCCTGGAGCAAGTGATTAGCTATACCCCAAAGCCAGGTCACGGGAAGGAGGGCAGAGGCCTGGGGACCGGGCAGTCTGTTTGGTGGTGAGATTCTGACCCCATGAGCATACTTCGGAACTGGCAGAGACACCGCATGGGCATGGAATCTGTCTTCTGTGTGGAAGTAGAGGGCAGAACTTGGCCAAAGAGGAGAGTATACACCAGGCAGACAGAACTCAATTCCAGAGGACGCCCTGGCTTTTTTACCTGTCCAGCCTGCAGCCTGCAGAGGCCTCTGGAGAGAGTAAAAGCAAAATATCACACTGGTCCCCAGTGACCCTTCAAAGAACACCTTTTAAAATCACCACCACCTACACATGGGGCAGTGCCACCCATATCCCTCGCCACTCCTCTCCCAGTGACCAGCCACGGCAAGAGGCTCCAGGAGGAAGTCAAAGGTGGCACTTTCTATGTATTTATTTGACTTTCCCTGATGTTAGAACCTGGCTGCACTTCTTCCTCTGGCTCTGAGATTCAAGACATCTCTGAAGCGTGGTCTCAAAAAAGACCATACTGAGACATAAATGGCCAATAACTGTGAGCCTCAGCATCTAGGGCTGGGAATGAATTTTAACCTGGACCCATGCCTTATTAAACTAAAGAGAAAAACATACTAGGTGCAATATCAGGCAATGCCAAGCTAGATGGAGAAACTAATATAGACCTCAAGGCCAGGTTCTGTGCTGGGGGCTCTACTTTTGCTTTCTTAGTTAATATTCCTTCTCAGAGGGCTACTAGTCCCTATAAATGTACCTGGAGGCAGGGTAGGGCCCAGTGTGGGGACAAGGCAATGAATCTGTTTAAATATATATTTTACTACTCTCCCCTCCATGGAGTAGTATTTTACATTATTAAACAGAATGCCACACCTGAGCAGATCTTGCAGCCAGATAAAATAGAGGGTGAGCTCATTCCCATCACCAAAGGAGCCCTTGTGTTGCAAAAAGATCAGGGCTCCTTTAGGTAGCATCTTCTCAAGTGTTTGTTTTCAGATCATTAAATACTTAACAGAGGGAGAGACTAAAAGCTGAAGTGTTCCAAGCCACTGCTGATTAAGTATCAACCAGGAATTAAGACAGAACAAGGCTGAAATGATAATGGTTCTTTTTCAGGACAGTTTCTTGTCCATTTAATTTTTTTTTTTTTTAATTTGCATGACAGGAAACGAAGTAACTAAAGCATATGGTTAAATACAAAACACCTGAGGACCTTGTCTGTCCGATGGATATCGCACTCCTCATTTTACAGGCAAAGACCCTAAGGCTCTCAGAGAGGATGTGTATCCCAAAGTCACACGGCTTCTAAGTGTGAGCATGCAGATGGCCAGGCTTTGATCCCAGATGAACTGACTCCAAACGGTAAGCACCCCCCCACGGCCCCCAATATACACTGTCATGCCTCATCAGTGCACGACTTCAGTGGAGAGATCTTTGGAGGCGTGGCCAATGGCCACACTTTACCATGCAGTCAAATCCCACTCCACTCAGGTACCTGGTAGAGAACTAGAGGGCTGGTGGGTCGTGGGGCCCAGCCAGCCGCAGCTCACACTTAGCGAGCATTTACGGTGGTATGCCAGGCAGGGTTCTACGTCTACACTGCTTTCCTTTACATGTATCATTTAATTGGCACAACAACCAAGCAAAGTGGATACCATCATGACCCCACTTCATTGACGAGAAAACTGGGATCCAGAGTGAATTTGTCCAAGACACCTGGGTAGTAAGTGCTGGACCCAGCTTACAAACCCTATTTGATTCCAGAATCCACATGCTTGATCTCTGCCCCCACCATTCCAGCTGTGGGGGCGGAGAGCCAGCTTGCTCTCCTTGCTGCAGTCTGAGCTCGGCCCTCTCTTTGGGTTTCCAGATTCCGCTCTGAAGACTGAAGATGAAAAGATGACATTTGGTACCAACCTTCTCTGATGGGCTCCAACTGGAATCAGTTTTCCTTTGTGGCCCAGGAGTCAAAGGGTTAACTTTCACTTTATTCCCCTTTCAGAGGAAATGAAGCAGAGGCCCTATTTGGAGTAGGTCCTATGCCTGAGTCACTTTGGCACTTAATTGCTTATTATTTAATTGCTGTATTGGGGAGCACAAAGTGATCTACTGCAAAGTTATTAGCAAATTCCAGTTTTAAGGAAATAATTACTGAATTCTCCCTCCCTGGGTTGAGTAATTCCTTCCAAGATGCTCAATGACATTAAGCATTTTCACTAGGGCCACTAGAAACTCTGCAATATGCAAATAAAGTAACTCTGTAATTACCAATAAAATGCTTACTGAAGTGACAAATTTTTACTCAGCAGTGAGTTGGGGAAAAAAATGGCATCATTTGTTTCTTAAGGATCCTTTAACCTTTTTAGTTGGCATTCATTTCCATGCTGTTTTATGGTCATTTAAAAAGACAACAGTGCCAAAGGGCCTCCCTGGCAGGGGAAAAGGCCATCCTGAGAATTACCTCTTCCAACCAGCCTTGCTCATTCTGTGGAGGCATGGGCGGTCCACTCGGGGTGCTGGGGAATTATGGACACACGGCAGACTTGTCCTGGAAGTCTCTGCGAGTATGGGAGTTTGGCTCTCATTTGGGCTCAAGGCTGATCTTTCCAGATGGACAAATAGAGAGTGACCTCTCAGCCAGAAGTAGCTGCCAGAATGATCCTTCTGAAACCCAGGTATGACCGTGTTGTTCCCCTATTTTCAAACACTTTACTTGTGCTCCAGAGTTAACAGCATAAAGTCCTGTCCTTTGCCTGGCCCTTGAGGACTTTCATAGTCAGTCAGGACATGAGCACAAGGGCTCCAGCCACCTCTTCTCCAGGTCTATCCATGCCTCCCCATGCAATCTTTGCTTCTTCATCTGTAAAAGGGTGTATCAGTCAGTACAGGCTAGGCTGTAAACAGTAACAAGCAAGTCCAAAATCTCATGGTTTCAAACAATTAAAAATTTTGATTTTTGCTCATTGTACACATCCATCATGGGTCAGCAGAGGAGTTCTGCTGATTGTACTCACTTAGTGAAGCAGGCTGAAGAAGCAGCCCACTTCTCAAACATTGCTGGACTGTCACTATGCTGGAGGGGGAAAAATGCTCTCCAACCTGGAATGACCTGTTACTTTGTCTCACAACTCATTGGTGAGAACTATTCACTTGGCCCACCCAACCACAAGAGGGTCAGGAAGTGAAATTCTGCTTTGTACTCATAAGGAGAACCAGAAATACCTGAGAACAGTGTTAATGACTACCACAAATGCAGATTTTAAAAATCATGTAAGAATTATCTCCCTCAGAGGACTGCTGTGAGGGCTGGGTAAGAAGGCTTGTAGAGTGTAGCACGGTGCCTGGTACATGGCAAGTGGCCAGCAAATGTTAGCTCCTAATAGGTGCTCAACGCATGCTTGCTGGGTGAAGGTCACAGTGTAACCCTCTGGAGCCATATAGAGCCAGTCTCTTCTCACTTCCTCTTTCTCTCTCCCTCCCTCCCCTTCTTTCTCTCTCCCTATAAGTTGTGGAGATGAGAGAAAGCCTTCAGAGAAAGGGCAACAAGTGTGCTTAGTTTTGGGGAAGCTGCAGTGTCAGGAGACAGCACTCCAGGAGGAGAAAAGACTTGAGCAAAACCAGTGAGACTAGAAAGTAAGACGTGCATGGAGAATACTGAGGAATGGACTTCACTGGAGAACATTTTATCAGGGATAACCCTAAATTCAATAAAGGTGTTTCCTCAAAGAATAATAAAAGGAGCTTCATTCTGAAGCCCGGGTTAACAGAAACAATTCACAATTCAGGAAAAGTCCTTGGACATGCCGTGCATCTAGTTCTTGGCTTGGAAAATTTCACTGGGAAAGGAGGTTGGAGTTAGATTATCAGAAACCTTGATCTGAAACCCAGATTCCAACTAAGAACGTGGGCCTCCTGGCTCCAGCTCCAGAGGCCTCTCCACAGCCCCAGGGAAATCTGCATGCAGTGGCTGACCTGTTTTGTTTTGTTTCCCCTTCTTCTTGTTGCCAAAGGCTCCATTTCTGTGTGACCACAGTTGCCCCTGGGATAAGTCTTTCTCTTATACTTACACTGGTAACTGCTCAAAGTCCCACTGAGGCCTTGGAAACATGCCACCCAGATCCTCTCACACTGGCCCAATTGTTCGTGGCCAATGCTTCCCTTTTGAACTCTGGACCTTCTAGAGGAAACGGTTTCAATAGGAATATGGCCAAACTCTCCCTGCCTTGCAAGCTGGGCATCTGGAATGGGGCTTCCAGGATATATGGCCTTTTGGAGGAAACAAATGCAATCAGTGATTTGTTCCCATTTAATATACCTGAGAAGTGGCTTTGTACTCTTGCCAGTACATTTTTTTTTTCATTTAACAAACACATTGATTTCCTACTGTGAATTAGGCACTGGGCTGGGGGCTGGGATGGGAAGATGAGGGGAATGGATAGTTAGTGACTTTTAAAGATTGTGCACATCTTTCAGCCTTCGGCGCTAGCCCTTGTGCTGGTGTATGGAGCAGATGGAGCAGGTGACCAGTTGGCTGCAGGCAGCCTCACTCACCCTCCCGTATGACCATGGAGCCAGTGGTGCCTTTCATGCTTCCTGCCCCAGGTTCCTACACTGTTGGCTATGACTTTGGCTGCCATTTTTCCAGACATCAAGCTGCTTTGCACTTACACACAACCCCAGAACCTCACTAAAACCATTCTGAGAGGTCTTTGCTTTAGCTTGTATGTCTTGTCCAGGTGAGTGGAAGAGCAGAGATTTGGATGCAAGTCCAGGAGACCATGAAGTTGGGGCCACCGCATCAGTTGCCTGGCTGGAGCCTCCCCATAGTCCAGCAGGTAGGCTGAGCAGATGGGCATGGCCTCATCTGACTCCTCCTAGGTGGAGCTCTCCATCGTTGGAAAAATAGAGTGTATCACCACCTGCCAGTGGATGTCAGGAGTCCACAAAGGTGGACAAAATCCATTCCCTCTCTGATCAGCCCTGCAACACCATGGGTTGTGGCTGCCCTCTGGGCAGTACCCCTGACCTTAGAGTTAAGGATAAGGAGGCACAAAGGAAGAAATGGAGTCCCTACATTCACTCCAGGCTCCAGGACTTATCTCTTTACAACCCATTAAATATCCTTCTATAGTAGGTCACTCATTTATAGCCCTCCTTACCATTCTGTGCCAGACACTTACCTTACTGGGGCCTTAATGACTCTAGGAAGGCTGCATTATTATACCCATTTTAGAGAGAAGAAAATAGAAGCACAGAAGGCTTGATTATCCAAGGTCATGCAATCAGTTGGGGCTGGGATTCCAACTTAGGGCTGAAGGCTCTTGGAGCCACATTCCTGCCCCTGGGCTCTGGTCCCCTCCTGCCACGAGTATGCAGCTATCATACCACGGGAGGAGGAGCCCGGGAGCTTGGAATCCATCAGGAGACCTTTCCAGAATTCAGGGCTCCTCCTTCTCCTCTTTGCTCAGCCCCCCGCCCCTCAGGGAAGGCCCTCAGCCACCCCTCAGCTCTCCCTCCCAGCCCAAGTACACTTACCTTCATCACCAGCACCGTGTGAGAGAGGACTAATTAGCAGGCTGCGAGGGCTCTGAAGATGAAAAGCATCCTTCAAGTGGCAACTATTATCCCTAAGCTTCACCAATGAAATAATGAAATTCTAGGTTCCAAATGGAGAATCAAAACCTTTTAACAAGGTGGTAAAGGGAGGCAGGCGAGGTGGAGGGTGGCTGGCTCTCACCTTGTGTGTGCAGACCCCAATGGTTGGGCTGAAAGCCTCTGACCAGGCTCAGCCCAGGCTGAGGGGCCTCATCAACCACTGCTGTCCCTGCCAGCAACCTAAGCCCCCCGGGGGAGGGAGAACCAGACCTCACTCCTAGCCTGGGGAGGGAGCTTCTGTGAGGGTCCTGAGGCAGGCTGCAGGGTTAGAAGGGGGGTTGGGAATGAGGAGCCCTGGTTTCTGGTCCTGGCTCTGTGGCTCACTCCATTCCTGACCCTGGATGGGTCTCTGCCCTCTCTGGGCTCAGTTAACTCTCCTGTACCGCAATGGAATTGACCAATGGCCCCGGCCACACACATGGAGGATGGGGAGAATGCCTTACTCCCACTGTATCCCCAGCATCAAGTGCCGAGCCTGGCACAGACCAGGCAATCTATAGCTATTTGCTGACAGACCAGATGATTTTAAGATCCCTACTGGTGCTGATTTTCTGGGGTACCAGGACTTGAGGTGTTCCATTGGTCCCAGATTACCACAGTATCTCCTGAACCCTCAAAGAGTTTCCCAACTGTCTGGAAAGCTGCAATTCTCCTTTTCTCCCTGAGCTGAAATGCTCTTCCTCTCCTCTCCCGCCCTCCCCTCCCTTTCTCCCTCTTTCTATTTCTTTCTCTCTCATACACACACACACTGTTATCCCCCTTCACAGTTGAGGACATTGAGGCACAGAGAGCAAGTGAGTCGTCTACAGTGACCCAGCTGGGTGGGGGCAGAGTGCAGACTTGAATATGGATGAACAATCATTTGTGCAGTCAAAAAGTGTGTATTAAGTACCGACATGGAGGCACCAGGGATACAAGAGTGGAGAAGACAGACATGTTCCCTGCCCTCCTAGAGTTAACCTTCTTGTAGACAGACAACAAACCAGAAAAAGGCAAAGGAACAAATAAAAATCACCGTGTGCGATCAGAACTATGATGAAAATAAAGAAGGTTCTATGATCAAAACTAAAGAGGAGAATGTTCGGGAAAAACTTCTCTGCAGAGGTGATGTTTAAGTTAAGCCCCAAAGAAGAAAGAGGAAAGGAAGTTGATGCCTTTCCATTGCTCTTGGCTGCCTCACCAGCAATACTCACTCAAATGTAAATGACCAACTGTTGGTCTCAACCTAGAGGCAGGGTTTGTAAATGGAAAGGAAGGAGGAATCAGAGGGCAGTGAAGAGGCCCTAAGGGAGGAGGAGAGAAATGGCACGAGGAAGGGCAAGAGCTTGGAAAGGCCTGGGAGCCTTGCAGAGGCAAGAAATGGAAAGCCAGGCGTGGAGGCCTGGGGAGAGACTCTCATCAGTGAAAAGGAAGGATGTGTGCCTGAGTCTTTCCAGAGACAGCCTGCGATTTGAGGCTATCAAGGCGGAAAATGAAAATCATCTGTCCCCGTGAGGGGGGATGCAGGAAGAAGACATCATTCCTAACCAGAGCAGACGGAGGAAGCAATATGCGACAGGTCCCCCGAGAAGGGCATCTACCGCTGCTTCCCTTCTCACAGCTGCTGTGCCTTAGCGGGTCCCACATCCTCTCCGAGCCCCTGCTATGCTCCCCACGCGCTACCCGGCTCTGAGGAGGGACGAGAGAAATGAGCCACACAGCAGCTGTGGACAGGCCTGGGGACGTAGAGAAGGACTCTCTGAGGAAGCACCACTTGAACCGAGACCTGAGGTAAAAAGTGAGGGGTGTGTGTCCCCTGCAAAAGAAATAGTCTGCACAGTGGTGTGCTGTAAATTTCTGATAACTGGAGAGGGGGATTGGTTGGTAGAGTTTGTCAGTTTCCTTGGTGTAAATACTCTCACATGGCACGACGTCACAGAACGGGGCACTCACAAGCCTGTGAGAGCCAGCTGCAGCCCGTTGCTGGATGTGTAAGACCTGAGGCAGGCACTTGGCTGGTGGGAAGACAGGGGGGCAGCCACTGTGGCTGGAGCCCAGTGAGGGCATCCGAGGAGGTTGCTGAGGTGGCAGGGGCATGTGTACATTGTGCCTGCAGGATTCTGTTTCACCTTTCTGTTCCCCTCGGAGCTCTGCAAGATTAAATCCTAGGCCCAGAGTCCCTGGTGTTAAATAACAAGGAGAGAATTAATTCATCAGATCCTCTCTGGAGCAATTGCGGCTTTTCATCTGGTGAGTGAGGGGCAGGCACTATGTAACCACGGATGAGATGCCCCTCGGTGTGCCTCTGTCTCCCTCTTCACAGATGAGGACACTGCTCTTCCACCATCGCTCCCTGCCTGGGGAAGTCCAGCTCCGCAGAGAGCTTGTGAGGGTGTGGCTGGGAATGGAGAGGTACAGATCCCACCCTGTGTCCTCCTAAGGTCTGGTCTTGAGTGCTCTCAGATTCTGTCTGCGCCTGTGGGGCATCTCTCCTGTCTCATTTTAGAGAAAGCTAGAGCACGGTGGAGGTAGACCAGGTGATAAGAGGTAGAGAGCCATCCCCAGAGCCAAGCACCTAGGAGGATCAGCCATTCATAGGGAGGAAGAGGAGGCTAAAACAGCAGGACTATCCAGGAGCAGTGGGGCCTTGGAGGACAGGGGACCTTCTCTCCCCCACCCCCACCCCCAGGCCCAGACCTGCCATCCTGTATCTAGGCCATCCTAGTCCTCGCCAGTCTGAACTTGACAGTTCACTTTGGGAGATGGGGAAGGGGTGCAGAGAAGGGTGAGGGCCGCTGGGGAGCCCTGCCCCAGGAGTCAGGAATCTTAGTACAGGCAAACTGCTTAGCAGCTGCAAGTTGTAATCAGTACAACAAAGGGGTTGGGCAATGATCTAGTAAGTTCCTTTACCTTTAGCCCGCTTAGATTCCAAGAAAGTTATGCCCCAGTGAAAATCCTCCAATTGGTACAGTTCAGTAAGGGAATCTTCTGTAAAGATGGTTCCAGACCAGAGCTGGGGAAACAGAATCTCTAAGTCCTTCCCATCTCCAAGATTCTGAATCTATGATTTTCATCTGCACTTGGTTTCCTGGTGTGCGTGTGTTTGTTAATTCCAAGTTATTTTTTTCATTATAAAAGCAAGCACTTATTGTACATAAATCATATTGATAGTGGAGATGAAAATACTCCTGATGCTATTACCCTAAGGATGTTAACAAAAATGATGATAGTCACACCATCCTCATCTGTGCTGGTTTGAAGCTGTATGTACCCCAGAAAGACATGTTCTTAAAGTTGATCCATTCCTGTGGGTGTGGACCCATTGTAAGTTGGACCTTTTGACTAGGCTATTTCATTAAGGTGTGACACATCTCATTCAGGATGGGTCTTTAACCCTCTTACTGGAGTCCTTTATAAACTGGATGGAGAGAGAGAGAGACAGAGAGAGAGAGAGAGAACACAGAAGCAAGAAGCTGAAAGCAACGAAACCCGGAAGAGAAGGGAGAGAAGCAGATACCACCATGTGCCTTGCTGTGTGGCAGAGGAGCCAAGGATCGCAGGCAGCCGGTCTTTGGGAAGAAAGCATTGCCTTGAGGATGCCTTGATTTGGACATTTTCTTGGCCTCAAACTATAAGCAAATAAATTCCTGTTGTTTAAGCCAAGCCATTAAACGGTATCTGCTCTAAGCAACCTCGGAAACTAAAACACCATCTGTGACGGACTTGCTATATTCAGGGTGCTTGACAATCATCTCAAGTACCCCACCGCAGAACCTTGGTGGGGGGAGGGTAGATATTATCCCCAATTTACAGATGCTAAAAGTGAGGCTCAGAGGAATTAAATGGTTGGAGCGAAGATTGTACACTAATGAGTAGCAGAGCCAGTAGGCAAACTCAGCCCTTCGGTCCCAGAGTCCTTGTTTCAAACCATGCTGTTTAAGACTCTGCCATTGTCATCTTCAATCTCCCCAGTCAGTTCATGTCCTCCTGCCCCTGTACCCTCCCTGCCTCCCCTCAAACCCAGGCCCTCTTGGATTTCTATCATTGCATTTCCTCCTCCTGATCTCCCTGGGACATAAGTGTGATAGGCACCCTTACAGGGGAGCAAGTTAAGACTCTGAGAGGTTAAGTGACTTGCCCAAAGTCACATAGTCTGTTGGTGTGTGGCCCCAGATGAGCTGCTTTCGATAGATTCACACCCTATGCTGCCAAACCCTGCAGTCCAGCTCTAGTCACTACGTGAGTGGTCCCAGAAAAAAACATCCCAGCCACCTCGTACCTTGCTTCCCCTGCCCCACACTCTTCCCAGCCCATTCTCCCTCAGGCATCTAAAGTGCCAGTCCAATCATGTCCTTCCCCACTGACAACCATCCTGTGGCTTCCACCTGCCCTCAAGATGAACCCAAACTCCCTGGCGTGGTGCCCCAGGCCACCAGCACCAGGTCCCTTCTGCCCCTGCCACCTGGGCCCCCAGCCTTCCTGCTCACACGCCCATCTCAGATGCGCCAAACCACCTGCGTCAGCTCTTTCTGGAGGCTCCGCGACTCTGCCCACGTTGTTTGCACCCTGGCACAACACTCCTCTTCTTCATCCGCCTACTCAACCTGAGCCCTGTAAGAGGTCGGGCCTCCCCCTCTCCTCCAGCAACACAATGAAGAGCTGGCTCTTACAGAGCTTTGACTTTGCATCAGGAGCAGTGCCAAGGACTTCACTGGCTTTTTATTAAAATCTCATAACAGTCAGATGGTAGTCATCATTAGCCCCATTTTACAGAACAGTAAGCTGAGGCTCAAGACATGTTAAGGAACTTGGCTGAGGCCACACGTGAGTAAGTGGCAGAGGTGGGTTTTCAGACTCAGTTTATCGAACTCCATGTGTGGGGGTCGTGACGGCTCCCTAACACCTGTGCATGGCTCTGTACCTCCTGGTGCTCTTTTACACGACACCCCAACCCACTTCCAACTCCAAATGAAGGCAAAGAATGCCTCTTGTACGTCTTTGTCCCCAAGACTTACACATAATATGTCCTCAATTAGTATCTGTAGAAATGAAAAATGCAAATAGATGATGATGCATCTCAGATTTTCCAGGGCACCTTAAATTTCACATCATTTTATTCTTTGCAACAAAGGTGACTTAAGAAGAACACAATCAAATGAAGCATGAAAGTCTTTGGAAAGTCTTTGGAAAATCTATGGAAGCCTTTGTAAAGCTTTCCATATTGAAACACCTCACAAACTCATTTTTTAAAGATGATACTGACTCCTGCTTTGTGATTTCAAATACACAGTCGCTGGAAGTATGGTGAGAGAGATGCAGACAGGCTATCGGTCCCTGTCTCTCTGTGAGATCTTGGCAAAGTCCAAAGTGTTTCCTCTGTAAAACAAATACCAGGGGGGGTGGACTAACTGATCTCTACGTTCCTTCAAGCAAGGCTGTTCTCGGATTCCACCTGGGATGGAGCCACCCACTCACCACGCCCTGGGTGAGGAGTCAGTAGTGCAGGAACAAGGCCAGGTCTCTGCCAGCTGAGGTTCCACCCATAGAACAGGTCCCAGGCCCCAGACACGAGAAGGAAGAGAATAGGAGCACCCTTTGTACCTTTTGTACCTTTTATCTTTCTAGGCTGCTCATTTTAACATTAATAATAAAAATGTTCAAGAGCTTCTCTCTGCCTGTCTACCTGCTCCCATGACACAACAAGACTTAGATGCAAGGGTAGACATATTTTTCACTCTTCTGAACTTAAACCTTTACAACAGTTTGAATGCTCTTTCCTGCATGCATCAGTTCAAAGGCTTTGTTAATTTTGTCAAAAGATAGATTTTTGAGTCACAAGTTCATCAACTTTTATCTTTTTAGACATATATTTGGACACCAGCTTTGAGATACTTTCTACACTCTAGTCGAAGCGGTCTTAATAGATTGGCTTAATTCCTACGCAGCCCAATGATTTAGGGACTATTAGCATCCACATTTTACAGCATCAGTTCCATCTAGAAATATTTATAGAGTGTGTACCACAAGCCAAGACACTGTTTCAGGCACTTGGACCTAAACAATAAGACAGAGTCCCTGGTCTCAAGGAGCTGATATTTCAGGGCAGGGGATAGATAAGAAGTCACATAAGTGAGTCCTATGGTCTGTTGGAAGGAGGAAAAGTGCTAGGGAAGAAAGCAAAAGTAGAGCAAGGAGGGGATTCTGGAGTGCTGGAGGGGCAGAGTGGGGGCAGATTCCAGTATTAAATAGGGCAGCCAGCACCGATCTTATTGAGAAGGTGAGGTTCTTAAGAGTTGAGGGAGGAGAGAGAGTTAGCTAAGTGGAATTCTGGGAAGAGGACCTTAAGGCAGAGGGGACAGCCAGAGAGAAGGTCCAGAGGGGAGAGTGTGTCTGGAGTGGAGGGGAGAGCAGGGCAGAGGGGAAAGGGGTCGGATCACTGAGGGCCTAGAGTGGGTCGCTGTAAGGGCTTAGGCTGTTCTTGAAGGAAAATGGGGAGCCAGGACAGGGTTTTGAGCAGAGAGGTGACCTGGTGGGAGTAATGGAGAGGGCGAGAAGTGGGATTTGGGGTCTGCTTGGAAGGTACAGCCATTCTAATTTCCTGAGGAAACTGGTATTCACTTTAAAGGTTTGGGGTGGAAGCCCTCACTCCATTCCTGTCCTCAGGGTGGCCCATGGGACATGGGTGGTAATAGAGCTGCCTCTTTTCCAGGTAAACTGATGTTGCTGGGGCCACCCAGAGGTGGAAAGCACCCCAACTGCCCCAATCCTGGTTCCGCTTGGTGTTCCAATGGTGGCATAATAATGGTAACTTCCTACTGTGCGCCATAGAAGCTGACCTCCCAGTCACCCGGCCCAGCATTCCAGTTAAAGAGGAAGTGGGCAGAACCGGAAGTCCAACTCCTGCCCAAGCATCCCCGTCCCCTACCAGGAGCTGGGTGGGGGTGGGGAGAGAGACTGGGGAAGGGGTTCCTCTTGGCATTATTGAATGCCATTAGACATTAGCCAAGCTACCCACTCCCTGACACATTTCAAAATCTCTGCTTTAGCTACATTTAACGCAGACTTTACTGACCTCCTGTCATGTGCTTACCCACTGAGCCACATGGTGTTTGTATATAAGATCCTAAGTCCACATCCCTGCCTTTGCTGGAAACAACTGTAGCTTTTCCATCTGAGATCTGGGCCCTGGAGTCTTGCCTCTGCAGTTCTTGGCTTCCTGACCATGGGCACTTCAGGGAACCCCCCAGGTCTCTACTGTTTCATCTTTAAAATGGGGACAGGGGACGGATGTGGCTCAAATGGTTGGGCGTCTGTCTCCCATATGGAGGGACCCAGGTTCGATCCCCAGGGCCTCCCGGTTAAATAAATAAATAAATAAATGGGGACAGCGGCGTCTATCTAAGAGGTTAAGGGAGTGTAAATGTGAAAACTACTTTATAAACTGTAAAGTGCTGCAGGAAGGTCAGATGAGCACTCACAGTCTAGGAGGAGAGAACCCACAGGAACCCAGCTAACCAGAGGGCGGTACACCCTGCAGTGAGGGCGTCAGACACAAGTAAGGATGTCACGGGAGCCCCAAGGGGGAAGTGACTCATTCTGACCACGGGAGACAGTGAAGCCTTCACAGAAGAAAAGGGCCTTGAAGAATGGATGGAATTTCATTAGCTCAAGAAAAGAAGAAAGGGCATTGGGATAGAGGGAACAGGGGAGCAAGGACCTGGGGGTGTGAAAGCACACAGCAGATGGCTACAGGGAGCTATGGAAGGGTTGTGAGCAGGGGAGCAACAGAACCAGGTCTGCCTGGGATGGCTACTAGCGAGGAATGGAGTAGAATTGCTATGGTTCAGCTGAACAATGCTAGGCTTCAGCCAGCTGTACTCTGCAGCAGAGAGGTTCCCCCACAGTCTGGGTTTGCACTGGGAAAGGCAGATGGAAGTGGGAAGCTGGTGAGGGTGGGAGCCAGCTGGCTGCCCATTCCCCCTCCCCGCAAAAGTCCCTCTGCCCCATCCCGCCCCCAGCCCCTGGGAGCCTGGAGACCTGTTTGTTTTCCTTGTAAAGAGGGGAGCCCTGCCCTTTGTGAAATTTCTGCTTGGGAAGGAGCGAAACGTCTACTTGCACTGCTGCCTGGATTTCCAGCTATTGACACAGACTCTGACAATGAAAGCAAAGGCCAAGAGAGACAGAGACAAGGTGGCTGATTAAAATGTTCTTCCCCAGGGTTGTTCAGCCCTGCCCTGAGAAGGCTGGCTGGAAAACCCGGGGTGGAACCTTCTTCTCCAGAGCTGCAGGCCCAGTTAGAGGTGGTGCTTTGAAAATGGTGATTTATCTGACCCTAACTTCTTCCAGGCTCAGTTTCCTGTCTCTAAAATGGGGCCAATATCATGCCCACTTCATGGGATTTGTTATAAGTCAGGTTCTCCAAAGAACAGACTCAGAGAAAGAGCAGGTTTACCCAAGTGAAATATAGGAAAAACAGTTAAATTTGAATTTCAGATAAATAGCAAATCATTTTTCAACGTAAGTATGTCCCATGTAACATTCAAATATAACAGGGTATCCTTTATTTTAACTTGCTGAATTTGGCCACCCTAAGGTTGAGAATGTTCATGTGCAGGTTTGTTGAGAAATGTGCTCAGGGTCTACCCCTCTCTTGGAGTGAAGGAAGGAGGCTGGGGCAGAGGGGGGAGTTGGGCTGTGATGTAGTTGCAACAAAGGCCTCCATCGATCCCATGGGGAGCTCTGGAGCCGGGGTGGCCTTTCAGAGTTGCCCCAGATTGGGACAAGGGCACCAGGTCTTTATATCTCCACATCCTGCTGGTCATTGTACATCAGCTTTCCCTGGGACAGGGCACGACTTTGGGCAAGGTGTTTCTCCTCCACTGAGGGCAGTTCTAGAAGGAGGATTCAGCTTGGTGCTGGTGGCTCCCAATTCCCTCTGCTGCTGAGGAATGGGGCTTCAATCCTGAGGGGATCTGGGCAAAAGCACTCCACAGCAACCTGTCATGCAGTTTGATCAGACAATTGTGTAAAAGGTTTAGCACATGCCTGACACCTAGTAGTCAGTGATTGGGGTATCTCCAAAATAAAAGCCAGGTAGTTTAGTCTGGCTCTCAAGGCCACCAACCATCCACGTTCAAGTTATCTGCATAGCTCATCTTCCTTAGTTTCTTTTGGGGAGCCATTTTTAAAATCAGGCATGTTGATATCTCATCTGGAGAGAGGCCATGCTCACGTGTCCCCTCATTTGTTGGTGACCAAATCTGTTGCAGCCTTCCATTCTGTTGATCCTGACCAACCAGCAAGGATAAGACCGAGTCTCAAACCCAGACCCCTAGACACAGTCATGGGGTCGGCTCTTCCTGTCTGTATCTGGCCTCATTCCCCTCCTAGTTGGGAAGCTGCATTTAATTAGGTTGCAGAGGGCATCCTCCTCGTGGGCAAAGAGGGGATCCCTGTATGGTGTAGGGGCAGCCAATTGTGGTTTCCAGCATCTCTAGGGGTTTGGTATCCACAAAGAGGGAGGCTGTGGGCAGGTGTTTGGCCCTTGTTGGCTCTGCATGATCAAGCCCCCCCATCACCACACACACACACATTTGTGTCATGGAAAACCCACCCATCCCTGCCTCTTCCTTTTGTAAGGACTCCAAGGGCCTTCTGATTAATGCTGACTTCCAGCTCTCAGTCCCCAGCTTCCTTTTTCCCTATGTGCCCCATTAATGTGCAACATATTTAAGTGCTGGAAACAGAGAATCGCTGGCTCTGGGTAGAAAAGCATCTGAGTTTGGATTTAGATAAAGAGGCTGAGTAGGCTGAACACACGGAAATAAAGCAATTGATGTGCCCTCATTCACTCAGAACCACTAATGGTCGCTGAAGGCTTGCTGTGTGTCCAGAATGTCCACTTAATTCTTACAACAACCCTACAAGAAGGCACTATATCATCAACATTTTACAGATGAGGAAACTGAGGCTTAGCAAAAACAAGTGTCTTGACCAAGGTCCCATAGCAAAAAAGTAGGAGAGTCAGGATTCCAACCCACGTTTGTCTACCAACAGCGCTTTGCAATGTGCCCTTTGCTAGGCTGCAGGTTCATCCATCAATGCACTCACCTGATGGCCGTGAGTCGCCATTATTTTCAACATCACCATTCTTATGAAACAGGTAAACAGCAATGAAACACAGTACACCCAAATGCCCAAATCTGGCAGAGATTGGTCCAGCAGGGAGGTTTGCTGGAAGGAGGAGTGCATCTGTTAGGGTTCAGGTGCAGGAAACAAGAACAAGTCTAGCTATTTTAAATAGACAAAATTTAATAGAAAGCATTAATACCTCTGACAACATTGGCAGGGTTTGAGGAGCCTGCTGGAGGCTGCACCTCCTGAAACCACCCCTAGGACTCCACAGAACTCATCTACCATGGGGGCCGCCTCTCTGGCAAAGATAGGAGGATGGGAGAACAGAAAGCCACATCTAGGGCCGCTGACTTTAAGAACACCTTGTCTGTCGCCGAAATTCAGAGATCAGGAAACTGCTGCCACCCCTCCCCCACCACGTGTGCATGCACGTGCACACACACACACACACACAACTTACTGTTGATACTTATGAAGTTAGTGACAAGACCCTGAAACACTGGTGCAGAAAATCCCACTATCTCTACAAACATGCCCACCAGCCAGAAACGGCCACATTAGCCAGAAGATGGTCTCTGCCTTACTGCTCCTTTCCAGTCTTGCTCAAGGGCATCTAATTGTGGAGCTGCATTCTCATCCAGAATCCTAGCAGCAAGGGAGTTTGGGGACAGAGTGCTTAGCTGTCCAGGTGCTGCAGTACAGGAAGATGCCCAGAAAGGAGGTTGGAATGCATGATGAGTGCTGGTAGGGCAAGGTAATAAATTATAAGATGTATCTGAAAAAGCCAGGCCCCTGCCTAGCATTTTCTCACTAGGACCTTCCAAGCACAAAGGAATGATGGATCGGTGAGGCAGAGTGGTGTTGGGTCGGGTAGTGCCATGGGTATGGGCATGGATTCTGCAGATGGACAAGGCTGGTGTGGAATCCCAGATCCACCTCACAGGAGCTATGTGCCCTTAGGCAGGTCGCTCCATTCCTCTGGGTCTCCATCTCTTCCTCTGTAAAAGGGGGCTGGCCTGTGATAAACTTCCAGCTCTCCCCTTCTGGACTGCCCAGCCATTTCTCACTCGGATAGCAGTTCTCATGTCAGGAGCCCTGAGTTTGAGTCTGCTGTCCCCACCAACCAGCTCTGGGGGTATGAGTGAGGCACTCAACCTCTCCAGTTCCTCTTTCATTGCTCGTGAACCAATGAGGTGCTGAATTAGAGCCAAAGGGCTTCCTAAGCATGAAATCAACTAAGGCCTTCAGATAAAAGACATCATCACATGGAACTTCTGCAGCCTTTCTCTCTAAGCAGGAGAGAATCCTAGAGTCACAGCTGAGAATTGTAATTTGGCAATTTTAAAACTTCTTTTTTAGCCCTAGAACACCCACCCTCTTTCCCCCAAACAAAATATGTTGTGGAACCTAACTTATAAAATAGATAAAAATCGGAGCTGTTCTGCTTCGAGTGATCTCTGGAGCTACTCTCTCTGCCTTCCCTTCTCTGCCCTACCCCATTAGCTTCTGAAGACTCCAGGATCCCCTTGAAGCATAATTTGAATACCAGACTGGTTTATGGAAAGAGTTTTTCTAATTTCAAAAGGCCTAATTCTGGTCAGAACTCGCTGGTTATCAACTTGTGTGACTGGGGACAAGCCACGTAACTCTCTCTGGTCTTCAGTTTCTACGTCTATCAAATGGAGATACTTTCCCGGCTCTACTTGTTGTGTCTTGACTATGAGTCCATAGATATGACAAGGGCTTTAAGCTGTAAACACAAGATAGAAGTAAGGTGGTGCTTGTTTGCTTGTACTTGGCTTCGTTCGGCAGATGATCTGCATTGGGTTAGTAGTCAAATGATAAGTTGGACCTTTAGCCTTCAAAATGAGTCTTTTTTGTATTCTACTCCAACATCAAAATCTGTAGTGGCCCATATGCCTTATTTTCTCCTTTCTTACCACTAGAGTCCCCCCACCCCTTCTTCTGCCCCGCCCCCGCCCCCGCCCCCATCAACCTGCATATTGACCTGCAGCCTAAACCTCAGAGTCTTCCTCACCCTCTCCTCTCTGTCTCCTAACTGTTCCAGCTCACACTTCCCTGGCTGCACCAATTACCAGGCCATTCTCCTCCCCAAAAAACTCCATGACAACTTTATTCTGTTTAGCCTTCCACCTTTCAGAGCAGGGCCAAAGGCTGCTTTTGTGACTATTTTCCAGTGTAATGCACACTCCTGCATGGAGGAGCTGTCAGGGAGCCGAGGACCTTGTCTAAAGCCAGCCCTCCATAGACAGGCTTTCTGTGGGTGACTAACTTCTAATTTGTAGGGCAACCTTGGAAATGGCTTCAACTCTACACAAGGTAGGCTCTCAGAGCTGGTGGATTTTCATTTCTTTCTAACAGAGAGGGAGCCGAGGACGGGAAAAGGAGACAGAGAGGTCTGGGTTCAACAACCAGCTTCTTCCCTCCTGTCCACACGCCACTTTTCTTCTTGTAGTTTCCTGCTCATATTTCAGTTTCCTCATCTGTGAAAGAGGGACATGGAAACCCAACCGACTTGTGAAGATTAGATGAGATAATTTATCTAAGTGTTCCTTAACCTCAGCAGAAGTGACATTTTGGGCCAGATAATTCTTTGCTGTGGGGGCTGTCCTTGCATAGTAGGATGTTAAGCAGCTTCCCTGGTCTCTACCCATGAGATACCAGTAGCCTTCCCAGCCCCACCCCACCTGCCGTCCCCAGTTGTGAAAACCAAAAATGTCTCCAGATATTGTCCAATGTCCCCTTGGGATCAAAATCACCCCCAACTGAGAGCCACTGGTAACATACTTGATAAACAAACTATTCACTGTTATTGCATGTATGTGAGAAATGCACCTTTATAAATTCATTGACTGAAAAGACATGAAGCTGAGAGCAGAATTGGAAGTAAGAAATAAAAGCTGTAAAGCAAGTACCCCCGCCCTTCCCCTCCCCCTCAGGCCCAGACCGCGATCTAAGACCAGGTGTGCCTGGCCTGAGTCCTGCCTTAATCAGCCAGCTGACACAGAGTGCGCCCCTGCGCTGGCCTGGATAATTCCTGCAGTGTGGGCCTCCACCCCTGTGAAGCTAGATGCATTAATACCACCAAAATATTTCTTAATCTCCTAAGCCTCAGCTTTGAATCCTTAAAAACGAAAGAAAGAAACTGCACAAATCTCTTAATTAGGACGCCCAATCACTTCGATAAATATTTACCCAGTTCAGGCATGAGGCATGGAAACCCTGCACCATTAGTCAATAGAGGTCAGCAAAGTGCATCTTGGGAACAGCGGGATGCATTTCAGTGTGGCTTTGGAGGGGTGTCGGGAGAATGTCTCCAGTTTCATGCTTCTGCTGAAGGCAGGTGAACAAACACATCCCCTGACTTCTCCTCGTACATCTGCCACCCACAAAGCCCAGGTGGACTCGAGGGGCTCATTGTAAATTATCGCCCGGTGGTCTGGCTTTCCATGGAGAGACAGGGTTGCTTTTGCAGCCAATTGGGCCACCAAGGAAACCAAACTATGCCCAGCAATCTCTTGAGCCTCGTGCTGGACACCTTTACCCCTATCTGGGGTGCCCTCCTTCCTCTCCACTCAGCCACACCAAGAGCCACTCTCTACAGGTAGCTTCTCTGATTCATCTCCCCTGCCATCCGTTCTATTCAGTTCTTAGGGCCTATGCACAGCCTGAAATTGTCGGCTCTTTGTTCTTGTGTGTGTCCTGAAGGCAAGAGCGTCCCTTACATTTTAGTACTTCCAAAGGGGCCTTGCATAGAGCAGGCTTTCAGTAAACTCTCTCAGATGAGCAATCAGGTTCCGGTATCCCCAATGTACAGATGTGGAAACCGAGAGCCCAAGAGAGTCAGGATCTAGCCCAGTATCTCGCAGACCCTCAGGCCTCAGCACCGGGCTGGTGCTGCCTCATAGCATGACAAATGGATCCCTCTGGCCTGACCCTTCTCGGTTCAGGGAAGTGACCTTCCGGGTGAGTGGGAAGTGGCCTTCAGAGGCATTCTTTATAAGGAGACTGAAATAGGAGAAAAGGGTAAGGGCAGGGGTCTTGGGGAAGTAAGCTCTTAGCAACCTTCATCAGGAAGCAAAAGAGCCTTTGGCAGATGGCAAAACAAAGAAATGATCCAAGGAAGCAGAAAGCACCTTAGCGCAGGCTGAGGGGAAAGAAGAGGGTTTAGTTACCCTCTCTGCCCACTGGAACTTTTATCCATCCTTCTGGGCTTAGCCCAAGCTCCACCCTTCTAGGAAGTCCTCTGAACCCCCTTCTCACAACTCCTGTCCTCCCTCAGAATTGGACTACTCTATATAATCCTTATACATAAAGTCTTCTTTCTGGGTCTTCTCAGAAATGCTGTGACCTCCAGCAAGTCAGGTTTGGGATCAGATTATCTCTCTGCCTCCACTTACTTCCACAGCTCCCAGGACTTAGCTTTGAATTGACTACCTCTCCTGCCCTTTCTTCCTCCGCCCCCCCACCCCCCAGGACAGTAGGGATGTCCAAGGTCACCTGCGGATGGTAATAAAGAATGGGAATTCCAGTGAAGGAGGGAAAGGCCAGGAGACCTCCCAAAGGCCTTCCAGGATGCTCGGGGTCAGCTTGCTGGGTATTCCCACCTGGGCCTGGCTCAAGCTTGGCTACATATATTTAGAATAAGGTTGGGACTGTGGCCTGGCTGACTCTCCTTTAGGGCCGGAACATTAGACCTGCCTTGCCTCTGCAGGCACCCAGAAAATGTGCGAGGAGTTGAATTACCTGAATGGTTCACAGCGACGCCATGGCTGGCACAGTTAACTGCTATTGATCACTTAATGTGTTAGCTACTGTACTAAGCCATGTGCATTATCTCCACAGAGCCTCACAACAATCCTCTGAGGTAAAAAGGACTGTTATCTCCACTTTACAGATGAGGAAATAGAGCTTAGTGAGATTAAATTCCCGCCCCCCCCCCACCCCATGTTCACAGAGCTTGAACCCAGCGAGAAAACTAGAAGGGGAGTTGGGAGACCCCAAGAAGTCCCTCAACATCCCAGAGCCTTAGTCTCCTTCCCTTTGTGGGCTCCTTCTGGGATTTCCTGGGACCCTCTAGATTCCTGTGGTCTGTACCAGTGTACAGTCTAGCTGTCCGCTACATTCCAAGGAAAGCCAAGCTGGTGGAGGCAGCAGGGTGTCCTGGCTAAGAGCATGGAATTTAGGGCCCAACTGCCCGAGTTCAAGTCTCTCAACAGCCACTGAAGTGACCTGAGGGGATTCAGGGTACCACTGTGTGCCAGTTGCCCCATCTGTAAAGCTGGGGTGATACTAATAGTACCTGCTTCATTCATTGGATGAGGATGAAATATGCTAGTATTGACAAGTACTTAGAATGCTGTCTGGCCACAGGATAAGCACTTTTTAAGAGTTTGTTAAATAAAATCCTGCTTCCTCTTGCTCTGTGGTGAGGTGCTTGCTTGTGGAGAAAGGTCTGGGAAGGGGGAAGGGGATGGTGACTAGAGGGAATAGGGGATGAAAGGGGGGCCAAATTGCCCTAGCAATTGTGACAAAGCCCAACCATCAGAGGGATTTTTCAGAAGCAACCCAAGCAGGTGGGTGGGTGAAGGAGATTTTTCTCCTCTTTGGGCAGTCCCAGCAAGAGGCTTCTGAAAAATCAAAGTCAGTGGAGGCTCTGGGGAGGGGATGATAGGGAGAGATTCTCAACCCCAACCAAGTTACTGATCACTTCCTCAAATAGGAGACCACAGCCTGGTAACTGGACTGAGTCAGACCCCTTTAATTCCTGAGAAAGGGAGAAAAACCATATATTAACACCCTGTCTGGCGCGCCAGACAATCATTTTTAAAGAACCAGAGGAGCGGTTCTTGGGGCAGGCAGACAACTGTCCACCAACCACCAGGCAACCCAAATGAGATAGGCTGAGGGACCTCCCCTCCGAAAATCCCAGCCGGGCTTTCTATCTCACCCGGGTGACTTTTTTTTTTTTTTTTTTTTAATGTGCCAGGAATTCCTCTCCCACGTGGGGTGGACTCCGAGGTACTCAATTAAGCAGCCAATGAAAAGTCAGCTCTCCGGTAGCAAATGACCCTGACACTTCTTGTAACATAAACAGTTGAAACGTTTCCAATTAGAACTGGAGACAGAGACGTTTGAACTCTTTCTCTCCACTACCCCCCTTCTTTAAAAATAATTGTCAAGCCCCGCTTTGGACAGGGTGTTGTATATATGTTTTGTTGCGTCCCCCCCACCCCTTTCTTTTCTCTTTTTCGAGCATAAAAGAAATTTATTTTGCCCCTTGTTTTTCCTAATTTGTGGGATGGCATGGGGGGTGGGAGGCAAAGAGGCGGAGAGCTTAAAGGGGTGCTGGCCTGGTTACTTGCCTCCCGCCTTCTTTCCTGCTCAGGGCTCAGGCAGCCCCGGAGAGCTGGCAGTGACGCTGGATGCAGAGCGAGTGGGGGCGTGCTGGGCCTGTGACCCCAAAGCCAGACCTCCGACAGGGCTAGCAATGAATGAATGAATGAATGAGTGAATGAATGAATACCTTTCCTTCAGCAAATGCTCCCAAGGGAACCAGCTAAGCTAGGCTGTCGAGCCAGCTGCCCTGGATTCGAATCCTAACCCTCTGTCCAGCTCGGGGCACATTACTGAGCTTTCTCATCCTCTCTTTGTCACTCTATAAAATGTGGCCACCAGCCTGGCCGCTTCCCTCCTGACTGAGGTGAAGGTAAAGAAAGGGTAGCAATACCCTCCTTGCCTTGTACGTAGTAAGCGCTCCAATTCTGTCTTCGTGCTGCGCGGCGTACAGCTCCAGCCGGGCCCTGCGGAGGGGGCGGCGCTCGGCAAAAGCACGTCCCTCACGCACGGCCGTTCAGTTGTCAAACAGTCCCAGGCTCCTCCCGTGTGGCACGCCTGGCGCCGGGGCTCACAAGTGAGCTCGACATGGGTCTGCTCTGAAAGAGCAGTAGGGCTCGTGGGGTCGGAGGGGAGACCCAAACGTCCCCAGAAGCGCGGACGTCAGAGCAGGAGAAACTCAGACCCGGAGACAGCCGCAATGCTTTTCTGCCCACACTGCGTAGACCGGGTCTGGGGGCCCCGAGGCCCCTCTGCAGCCTGCGGGCGGGCGCCAGGGGAGCCTGGACCCAGAAGGCAGAGAGCGAGGGACCGGACGAGGCGCCGCGCCCCTGGCATCTTGAAGGCATTGTGTTTAATAAATCCGGGCGACACCCATACCGGCTCTCCCCCCTCCCCCTCGGCTCCCAAATCGAGACCTGCTGTGGACCCCCAGTTTACAGGGTCTTAAAACCCCCTTCACTTTGATTAGCAGCTTCAAAGGGCTCCCTTTAAAGTTCGCTCTTACCCCCCCTTCAGGCCACCCCTCCCCCATCACTTCTAGACTCCTGGACGACAACAAAACACTAAATGCAAGTTTAAAGAGGAAAAAAAAATCTTCAGGCTTCCTTCTGAACGTGGGCCGTAGGCCGTAGAAATTACCTGTTTCAGGCTTGCGCACGAGTCGGAGGGCCGTGGAGTTTGGGTTTTTTCTTTTTTTTTTTTCCTTTCATTTTTTCTGTCTTTACTTTTTTTGGGGGGGGGTTGTGTGTGTGTTTTTACCTTTTATTATTTAAATTGATACGTTTCATTACTAGGGAGAAAAATAAAATATTCCTTTGATACACAAAATCAAATTGATATTTAGCCTCTGCTTACTTTTTTATGCATGGCTCCTTTATACCACATGGTAGTGACAGATTGTTTGAGCTGGAAGGAAAAGCCATTCAAAGCTAATTAAGCAGCCATTCCAAGCACTATTTGCAAGCGGGAGGCTCAGAAGCCTCGGCATTTGTCAGCGCTCCCCCACCCCGCGTGGTTTTGACTGACAGCTCTGGCCTCGGACTGACAGCTCCTGACGGCTGCGCCAATCAGTGGCGAGGAGGACCCTCGGCAGTCTGTGATTGGCCCTCCAGACCTTCTTCGGGGGCGGGGTTGAAGGCCTCCACGTGGGGACAGGAGAGAGAAAGGGGCGGGGCGGGTAGGAAGCCGATGCGCCCACCCGTGACGTAAGGGGGAGGGCAGAGACGGGGGAGGGGAAAAGGAAGCGCCAAAGAGGAGCCATTTTGTGTCTAATGAATGCTGCGGCCAGATGCTCGCATCTGTCGAGCCGGGCTTCTCACTACCCCCCTCTTCGATACGCGCCGCTCACGATTTATGTTTTTATTTAGGAGAATAAATAAATGAATAGAGGAGCGCGGTTCGGGGCCGGCGGCCGGAGCGGGCGCGGGGAGGTTCAGCTCCGAGGCGAGTGCTCACGTGTAACTCCCTGCGCACCGGCCTCCGAGCGCCCGCTTGCTCTCAGCTCCTCATTAAGATGCAAAGGCGAACCTCCGGCTCCTAATGAAGGGAAATTTAGATCCGGGGGCGCGCGCCCGGCTCGCGCGCGCCCGGTACTACCTCCCGGGCGCGGGGCCCTTGGCCTGCGAGGCCCGCGCCTGCCGCTGGCCCCGGGGTCCCGGCTGGTTCGCACAGACGCTGGGGAGTACCCGCGGGGGTCTGGGGCGCGGCCGCTTCCCCCTCGCCTGTCCGGCCTGACGTAACCCCGAGCGCGGGAGACAGAGGCCCTCAGTAACCCCTGGACTCGAGTGGCCTGTCGGATAGCGTGGGGAGTCCCGGAGACGCAGCGGCTGGGGTGGGCCAGGGGCGCGCGGCCGGTCGGGGAGCGTCTGCGCCTCCCGGGGCGCCGTGGCTGGTGACGGGGGGATGCCCACATGCTCCTCCACCGGCTTCAGCCAACGCTGTAGCACGGACTCGAGCTAGGCCGAGTCAACCGGGTCGGAACTCGGAGCTCTCCGGCCCGGGCGGTGCAAGGCCCGACCCCAATCCCGGACTCTGCTCCCGGGACCCGGCGCGCAGCGAGGAGCCCTCCCGGCAAGGCTGTGGAGATAGTGTAACTGTCCCCACGGCGGCCTTCGCTTCGCCGGGGTAGAAATCTCCCAGTGCGGCGGTCGCAAGCTGAGTAGATTGTCCGCGGGCAGCCGGGCCCTTCCATCTGCGCTGCCCGCCAAGCAAGATTTCCTCAGACTTCTCGCGGGCAGCCGCCGCACATCAAAGACGCTGTTTATTTGGCTTTCTGAAAAGGGTGAAGAACAGAGAAGAGGAGAGCGGGGTGGGGGCAATGGGAGTAAGGGAAGGAGTTAAAAAGGGCCACCGTCAGTTCCTAGCAAATCTTTAAGGGGGTGGGGGAAGAGCCAACTTTGGGAGCCACCATTTTATCGGTCCTAAATCTTGTGAAGTGAAAACATTAAAGTGACAAATTGATTCTGTTTGTTTTATAGTATCTAATTGTGCTGCTTTGCAGACCTAATGAGATTAGAGGGAGGAATCATTTGCCGCCACTGCAGAATAAACTGATACATTACTACCAGCCACAGGTTTTTAGGATTGTACAGCTTGTCTTTTTTGTTGTTGTTATTTCTCAGTCTTCTCGCTTACTCCCTCCCGCCAAATAATTATTTGTTAATAGATCGTGGGAAAGGAAAAAAAAAGAGGGACAAAAACTCCAGCAGCCCGGGACTATAATATATCTATATATTTATTATATGTCTTTCGGTTAATTCCTGATCTGAGGAGCGCTGTTTTCCACTCCCAAGCGAAAGTCACCAGCGGGTTGGGCCTGATTGCTACTTTTCATGCATAGTTTTAGACACAAGAGGGCATTGTGACGTCGCGCCCAGCGGCGCCCAGTCGCAGGCCGAGTCCGGCAGCCCCACGTGGGAGTTCCGCGCTCCCATTGGCCAGCGCGGAGCGAAGCTGCCACATTATTTTGTTACTTTTCAGTCCCTATTTGGAACTGCTCTCGCGGCAGTTCAGACCTCGTGCTCGTCCCCCTCGCCTGTCTGTGTGTGGTATCCGCAAGGTCCGGGCCACTTTGTGTGTGTGTGTGTGTGTGTGTGTGTGTGTGTGTGTTGGGGGTGTGTGTCGGGGTGTTGTGTTTTGGGGGTTTGTCGGGGCGCGGAGAGGAAAGTCGGCCGAGGGGACGAAAGGAAGCCGCAGAGCTCTTGGATCTCTGGCTGCGTCTCCCCTCCAGCGCTCTCCTGTCTGCACACCCCGAGGCAGCGGTGGCGCCGAGCGCTCCTCGCTGGGGACCCGGCGCTCGAGCTGGGAGCAGCAAGGACCCCTTTGCGGAGGCTTCCCAAGCCCGCTGGAGTTAAGAATGCCAGGGCAGTTGATTTGCACCTACTGAGCCCGGAGTTTCCTCCCCGGCCCTGGGAAGAGCTTGCAGCGGCGGCGGCGGCAGTAGCAGACGGAACAGCAGGCTCCCTCTCCGTTGGGGGGCGTCGAAGCGCCGGTGCGGGGCTCCCGCCCTCACCCTCCGGCGCTCTCGCGGCCCCAAGCCGCCACCTCGGTGCCTGCCTCCTTCCTCTTCCTCCTCGCCGCGAGCTCGGGACGCCGCCGTCTCGGGGATCGGACCCGCGCGCCCCGGATGCTCGGGCTGCCCTGGCGCGCCCCCCTCCTGGCGCGACGGGCTAAGTGATCCGGAGGGGGCTAGCGCTCGCCCCAGGAGGTACCCCCGGCCTCGGGACCTCGCGCTGGACCCGCTGGGGAGAAGACGATGTCAGCGCAGCCCCGGGTTCTGACGCTCTCAACGCAGCAAGGGGAAGGCGGCCGGCTGCAGCCCACCGAGCCCTAGGCGCACAAAGCCCGCGTCCGCCGCGCGGCCTCGGCGCCCGCAGACGACTTTGCCGCCTGCTCCGCGGCTCTTTGTCTCCACTTGGGGCGGGCGCCCGACTCTGGGATTTCGCTGCGAGAGCGGGCTGGGGGGGCCGGGGGCGAGCTCTCGGATTCCCGGCCGCCCCCCGCTCGGACTCGGCTCCCCCCTCCCCCGCACCTCCCCGGCCCGGGCTCTCCGCGCTTCCACGCTCTCGGAATCACGACCCCTCCCTGCCATGTATCCGCAAGGCAGACATCCGGTGAGTAATTGCAACTCGGTTTATTTAAGCATCTATCATGGCAGGGTAAACGAGGCAGTTTATCTGGCACCTCCATTTTGCTCGTTGTTACCTTTATGGTGTGTGTGTTTGCGTGTATGTATGTGTTCTCACACAAAGGGGATGGGGGGTGCCGTTGAGAGAAGAGGTTAATTCCGCCCGAGTGGCGTGGGGGGCTGCCTGTGTTAGAGCGCGAGCTCTTTTTACACTCCCCTCCCCCGCCCCCTTTCCCGAGTCTCCCAACTCAACCGGCGTACCTCCCCCGTCCCCGTCTTTCTTGGGAATGGGAGCCCCTTAGCGAAAGGGATAGTCCCGCGGCCGAGAAGGTAGGACTGGACCCGTCCCTCTCCCCTACCCGCGGTCGTGGAGATCAGTAACTTGCGGGGAAGGTTCCGGGTTGTGAGGGGGCTTCTCTAGTTGGGAGCAGGCGGGGGGGAGGTCGAGCGAAGCCGCGGAGGGGCCGGGGCAGCTTTGAACCCGGTCTCATGTCCCCGCCCCCCTCCCGTCTTGTCCTCCTGTCTTGTCCTCCCCGGCTCCAGGCTCCGCATCAACCCGGGCAGCCGGGATTTAAATTCACGGTGGCTGAGTCTTGTGACAGGATCAAAGACGAGTTCCAGTTCCTGCAAGCTCAATATCACAGGTAAGGCCGGTGGGGACCGCCTCAGGGCTGCCGTTGAGGGGGCGTCCCCGCCTCGGCTCCAGCCACCGACCCCGGGGCCGCCTTGTTTCCCCTTTCCCAGCGCGGCGCCTTAACCCTTTGCAGCCCGCAGCTTCCCAGTTCCCAGCGCGGCCCGCAGGGGCCCCCGGGGTGAGGGTCGGGGTCGCGGGCGGGCCGGCTCCGGGTACTGGAGGTCGCGGTCTAGCGTCAGGGTCCCGCCGATGTCCTCCCCACCCCACCGCCACCCCCCGCCCCCAGCCCTGGTAATGCCATTCTCTGGGCCTCGGGAAGTTTCAAGTTGTTTCAATCCCCTCCAGGTGGCGGGGACCCAAATCCTCCTCCGCCCCGAGGCTGCGGGATAATGGGGTAACCTGGGAGGGTGTTAGGAAAATGGAAAAGTGGCCCTCAGAGGCCCTTGGGCTGGGGCCTCCGAGGAGGCTGTGCAGGCGCCAGGCCTGAGCCGGCTCCTTCTGCCCTCGCAGCCTCAAAGTGGAGTACGACAAGCTGGCGAACGAGAAGACAGAGATGCAGCGCCATTATGTGATGGTGAGAGGCGGCCTAGGGTCTGGGAGGGCAGCGACCCCCGACTGGGGACTGAGGGCGGGATCTGAGTAGACGCCTCCGGGAAGTGCCTGGGAACCGGGTGTAATCCGACGCCCTCGGCCCCGGCCCCGGCCCCGGCTTTTCCTTAGCCCCGTATGCTTGGAGTGGGGTGGGTGAGATCGGAGCTCTGGCAGAAAGAGAAACCCAAATTCCAGGCTGGGGACCTCGGCACTACCTTTGTGTTGCTTTAATTTGTGTTTCCAAGGCTTCCCAGAGGGCTGGTTGCCCTGTCTTGGCTGGTAAGATAGGACTGGTTCAGCCTATCTCAGAGCCGGATAAAAATCTCTTAGAGACCTCCTGGGGGTGTTTGGAAACTTTTCTGCTTTGCAGCTCTGGAATCTAGCCAGAGTAGAACAAGAAGCCTTCTCTGCCCACCCCTTTCCTTCTCCAGAGGTTGTCTGAGGAGTGGAGGAGGCTTTTAAAAGCCTTCTCCCTGCACTCTCTTCTTCAGGGGATCCCCCCCACCCCCCATCTGTTCAGCCCTGAGGCTGTAGATAGACTATCTGCCCTTTTCCCAGCATCTCTCCCAGCTACTTTAAACCGTTTGTGAGAGGGCATGGAAGGCACTTAAACGCCACTCCCGTACTGCTTTCCACAGAAGAGGCTTTCGACACAGTGCTAAATAACTCTCAGAGGACAAGAGGGTCCCACTGTACACACTAGTCTCCATGAACGTGAACCTTGACTAAACAGGATATATGGCACATGTGGTACTTGTTGGAGGGAGGGCTCGAGCTCTTACTATTGTATATATATTATTCTGTTGAGATGAGAGAGGAACACTTCCCGGTTGTCTGCTCTTAAACCCCTCTCAAGCTGGCTTTGGGGTTTCATTTAAAACTTCTTTAGCAAAGGTGTCATAAAAGTACGATTTGGCTAAAACTTTCCCTAGAAAAACCTGAATTTGAAAAGTGAACAGATTTTTGGTTGTCAGTTAATGGCAATTCTGTTTACTTTTTAGTACTATGAGATGTCCTATGGCTTGAACATTGAAATGCACAAGCAGGTAAGCTCTTTTCTCTTTATTTTTAATTTTTTTTTTTTTAATTTGGTCTGTAGAATTCTTATATCCCCTCCTGTTTGGAAATTGAGCCTAGACTTGGTGCTCCCACTTCTTGACGGTTACTGGACACATTCTTTGAAATGCAAGGTCTGAGGCTTTATTTCTTGCACATACTGAGCTTTTTAGCATTGGAGCCTGTGAAATTAGCCCTGGTCTTGGATCTTAGTGAAGAATAAAGGACCAAAGGGAAAGTTGTCCCTCCAGAATCTGGCTAAAAACAGACTCCTGAAAGCCCAGAGGTGGTTGGCTGCTTTTATCGGTTTTAATATAAAATTCTCAAGAGGAAATGCAGGAGGGTTTTGGATTTTTTTTTTTTTTTTTGCAAAAATGTGATGTTCTGTCTTGATAAGATTAAACTTCAAGAGCCTTAAAAGCCAAGCTGAGCTGTTGAAATTTACAGGAGCGGAGCCATTAACTGCTTAAAAATATAAAGCCAGAATGAAATACAACTCTAATGACTTACATTTATGAGGCAGCTTTCTCATCTCTAACTTAATGTAAAGGCAACAGCCTTCCCATTTTACAGAGAAGGAAGCTGAAGCTCAGCGGTGAAGTAACTTGCCTAGGGGCCTCCTTGCCAGGACTTTTGAGATGGCTGAGAGTTGAACTCAGCTTTGAAATCCTGAAGTCAAACCAGTTTTGCTAGTCGTTTTGGCCTTTGATGGATATGTAAACTACCTCATATTGTCTCTATTCTAATAACAGTATACCTCAAACCTAGCAAAATACAAACACCCTTTATCTCGGTGCATATCAGTCACTAGTCCCAGTGAGGGCTGGACTATGGGTGAGGCCTGTTTGTGTATTTGTGTTAGGAGGAGAGGCTGCCTATAATTTGGCTTGGCCTGCGATTAGTGTTGTGTTGACTTGGCAAGTATAAATGGCGCAGTCCGGTTGTTCTTTTTAACAATTGGTGTTCTTGAAATCTCAGAAGGCTGTTGACTCATTCTGGCCTTTGGTGACCGTGACTTGAATGGATTTTCTGCTCTAAATTAACAGTCATTTACAAGGTTTAAATTTTTGTTCTTTAAGGGGCAGGACCCAGGGCAGGTGACCCCTGGAGCACTTGCAGATTCCTGCCTGCTCCAGTGCCTTGGTTCAGAGGTGTTTTAATCTGTACTTTCCTTTACCCTCTTGTAGGGAGCCCCAGGGTTGGGTGAAGGGCAGCCAGAAAAGGGCCTGAATTTATTGAGCAATGTGGGAAGCCAGCTTGTGGCTAATTGAGGGATTATTAATTCCGTAGGAAGGCACATGAAGGCTACCATGTTTTTTACTTCTTGATCCACAGACAATAATAAACAGACACCGCTTTGTATGTAAAGATGTGTGTCCTCACCAGAATGGACTAGGCAGAACTGACCACTGGAACCTGGGGTCCCAAGTGTTCAAGGAACCTGGGACTATTATGCAAGGTGCCATCTCCTCTCTCCACCCCCTCTATTTTTTTGTTTCTTCCCTGAGAGCATTTAGTATCTTGGGTGTGTTTAAAGAGGGTAATTGCACCCAGGTTTAAAATTTATAGCAGCAGTTATCCTAAGAGCTCTGTAATTAAGGTGTAATATGTCCTTGCATGTTGAGGTCTGCATGGGTGGTGTTCCCCATGTCTGTGAGTGGATGTTTCTTTGGCATAAGGACTCAACCTTGGCAGGCAGAGCAGAGCTGTTCTCAAAGTCCTGGGGACACTCCAAGCCAAGGAAGAGTTAAACATCTTAAACGCATTTGGCGGCCAGGTTTGTATAAAGAGCCGCTGTGTGCATCTGGGACTTCTGGCCATTCCCCAAACAAGGCTCTTAGGGGGAGAATGCCTGAGGTTTGGCTCCATCTTCTCATTTAATTCTCTCAGCTGCCAGTGGTGGACAGAAGGATTCTTTGCCCAACCCCCCCCCACCCCCTTTTTTTAGGAGGTACCAGGGATTGAACCCAGGACCTCCTACATGGGAAGCAGGTGCTCAACCACTGAGCTACATCCGCTGTCCAATGAAAGTTGGTTTTGGTTTTTTCATTTGTTTGTTTGTTTTTAGGAGGTACTGGGGATCAAACCCTGGACCTCATACACAGGAAGCAGGCACTCAACCACTTGAGCTACTTCCATTCCCCTGCCCTTTTTATCCATGAGGAAACTGAGGCTTCAGGGGCTGGCAGGGAGCCAAGCTGGAACTCCCATCCCGGCCTCTGGATTCCCTACTTGCCACTCACCTTTGCCTTCCTGCCTCTGAGGCTGTTGTACCCGTTTGCTTCCCAGCATGAGCATGTGGGCTGTGACTGCTCTGACTGCAGGTTTATGGCAATCTCTGAGTTGGGTGAAATTGCCCTGTGGCTGTGTAGGAACAAAGAGGTGAGGTGGCGAAGAAACCTGGCGCTGAAAAATGCAACCCTGACCTAATGGGGCTAGCCACGCCCCAGGCTTGCCCGAGCTCTGCTGTAGAAACCCTGCCACTAATTGTAGTGTGGGTCTTGGGTGCATTTGGTGGATGGTGGTTAGGCCTGAGCAAACAAGTTTATCAGCTGACCTGTTTAGCGGTTGACTGGTGTTTTATCTGCACACACAATCAAGTGACTGGAGTGCTTGAATTATTCATGCAGTATCCTGCCCTCTAGACTTGACTGTTCGTGTGATTACATCTGCCTGGAACAAACAGGCTGGATTCTTCATCTTTACACTCAGGGGTGGGGGTGGGGGTGGGGACTGTCTGTACTTTTATATAACAGATGATCTACAGAGCTAGCACCTTGAGAAGTGTGGCGGTCCTCAGCCTGCTCTCTCACACACACACAGGCACGTTTTTTTAAAAGCTCTTATTTTTTGGTTCTATCAGAAATGCCAATTAGCTGGGAACCTCGGGTTCTACCAGATGGGCCCGAATATCGACAGAGGTTGCCTGATGAGGGGCATATAGCCCATTTTTATTTTACCAAAAGGTTGAGCTCACTGTGGCTGGCTCCTTCTCTGGCTGTTTCTCTCTCTTTTTCCAAGCTGTCAAATCCTTGAGAAGTAATAGATGGTTTCTCCTCCTACTCTTCTGCCTCCCTCCCTAATTATGGTAAAGCAAAGATTACAGAATCACGGGGCTGGCCCAGGACTTCTAGCGGTCACCTCCACCCAGCCCCTGCATCCAGGCAGAATGGCAAGGGTGATTCAGTGCAGCTGTGATGACTGACCAGCTCACCAGTTCCCATCTTGCTCCTGGAGAGGCTTTCCAATGTCAGCCAGGAATAACAAAGCCAGCTCAGAAACAAGGGCTCCAGAACAACTGCTGTATGTTGGCTTTGAGGCACTGGAGCTGTGAGAAACTGGGCCGGGCTGTCTTTTTGCCATACGTCCATGGATGCTGATGTTTCAAGAGTGGACTTGAGGCATTTTGATTTGGGGGCAGCGTCATGTGCCAACGTCATACTCCGCTTGGTTCTGTAAACTGAGCAGCCCTTCCCAGAATTGGAATAGCTCTTTGGCTTCTGATCCAAACCTTTCAGGTTACAGATGAGGAAACTGAGGCCCCTGAGAGGGGAGCTGGTGTATCAAGAGTCACACAGACCCACGTTAATAGCAGAGCTGCTTCCACAGCCTTCCCTCCCAACCCCAGCTCTCTTTTTTGCAAAACTCAAGAAATGAAAAGTGCCCCTTGGCTAAATAATAGGATTCTCTATCTTTAATTGTTATTGCTTCTTTCTGCATTATCATCTGAAGAGATACACTAAAGTCCAAAGTACCCAGTTTCAGGTTGTATAACCATATCAGCTGAACCCTCTTTGCCCACAGTCCTGTTCCAATTTGGACCGCCAGCTATTTGCACAACTAATGATTGATGTGTGTAGTAATAAGTCAGAATGCATTACTAGCCATCCCAGAGGTAAGGTTCATGGGCGAGGTAAAGGTGGTGAACCCTAGGAACATTTTACCTGAGAATGCAGGAAGCCATGGGGGGTAGCCATGAGTACAGGGCTGAAGTGTGTGAGTTGGGGAAATCTCCATTTGTCACTCACCTCCCCTCTCTGGGTCTTCTCTGCTGAGTGTTAAGGAGCTGGGCTGAAAGACCTCTCGGTCACACATGACTGGGTGTGCTGTGACCACCGTGAAGGTGTGGGCAGCCAGAAGGAGCCACTAGGCAGTGAGGTTACAGGGGCCCTGCCAACGAGTTGAGTCTGTGTCTTGGTAGGGAAACAACTTTGTGTGTCAAAGTTGAAGGGAGCGTGAGTCCTTACTCCAGGATAGTGCCTATTTGTGTGGTACCTGGTTGAGCATAGTAGTAGAAGTTCCTTTGAGTATCATTTTTCTGGCCAGAGAGCTAGTGTCCAAGAACCTTGCTATGACCTGGTTTCCCTATAACCTTTCCTGCTTTGTCACTCTTGCCTCACACAGACTGTCCCCTTCGGACACACAAGTCTTCTCACTCAGCCTCACTCAGCTTTGGGGTCTGCTGTGCCATAGCTCCCTTCATCCTGTATTGTCCACCTCAACACTACCCTCCACCCCAGCCTTCTTTGGAACTCTTGTCCGTAGTTGCTGATGGAATTGTATGGAGTTATATGCCTCTCTGACCTTGTCCTTCTCATTCATTTGACCATAAAAATGACGCTGGGAGATGGATAAATAGTCTCTTTATCCTTATTAAAATAAGGTTAAGGAAACTGAGCCTGATGAGAACCTGGCTTCTAATTCAAGGCTCTTGCCTTGAACTCTCCTGGGTCAGAAGCCCCTGGAGGGCCTAGGGTTCCTCCCTTAGCCCTCCCCCCACCTAGTGCAGGAAGGGTCTAGTTTATGTCAGAGGCTGGTTTCCATTGTGTGGAAGGAGCAAGTCAAGAAAGAGTTCCTTTCTGTTGGTGGCAGAGACTGGGGAGTAGGGAGGAGGACAGGAGTTGGGGGAAATCTAGTGGCAGAAGTATAAGCACAGGGTGTGCCTGTGCAGGAAAATGTTTTTTTTCTATATCCCATTGTTTGTACAAAATATAGGGACATGGGGAAGGGGGGAGCAGCGCAACAAGGCCATCCAAGGCCAAATCCCAGCAGGGTTTCCTCTGACGGGTGGTGGCTGCTGGTGTGAGGTCGTTTCTCACACCTCCTTATCTCATTTTTGTAGCTATGGAGGAAGCCCTTGGGCAGTCTGGAGCACTTAGCACTTAATAGGTGGTCAGCAAACATGTTGGTTTTTCTTTACCCAGAATTACTCAGATTATCTGAGGGTGGAGTTCTGAGCCTGGGATAGAAAGTGGGATTTTAATTGTGGGCTGACCTCTGGCTCTGGAGGCTTTCTCCTATAGCTGAACGTCCAGTTTCTCCAGTAAAACGAGGTGCTTGGATTCATTCCCAAAACAGTTTTAGGGGCCGGATGTGCACTGGGGTTGGTTACACAGACAAATAAGACACCATTCCCCAACCGCAGTGTCAGGCATTTAAATAAATAATTGCAATGCAATGAGGTAAGTGCTAACATGGATGAGTGTTATGGGAGCACCCTGGACAGAACAGCTTATTCTTCCTGGGAAAGGGGAGTCAGGTCAGAGGGGACTTTGCAGAAGGGTTGTTACTTGAGCCCAGCCTTCAAGGGAGGTCCAAATTATTAGGCAGAAGCGGGCAGTGGGAGCTCCTCCAGGAGTGGCAACAGCCCGTGGAAAGGCAGCGAAGTGTGTTCCGGAAACCTCAAGTCCACAAGTCTTTGGAATGGGGGGAGGTGCAGCATTTGGGAAGTGAGTTGAAGTGTTGACATTATGCAGCAAAGCCATGTCCAAGTTCCTCTGCCCTCACAACTGTGGCTCCCCCGCACCAGGCCTCTGTTCCCATAAGGCTCTCCAGGGCTGGCCCGAGTCCATACACCATGGGGATGGGAGGGGGCCCCAGAGGGGGGGGGTGGGCAAGGCTGCTCTGCGGCCTCCCCTGCCTGCTTCCCCACCATAATAGACCAGTTTGAACTTTATTCCCTAAAGTGGCATTGTCTCCTTTCTCCTGTTGATAATTCTATAATGACTGGTTATGACCTGCCCCCTCCCCCATATTTAATTCTCATCAGCCCAGCTCTTCACTTTGCTATTAACGATAGCAGCCAGCAAAATAGCTTTCAACATGCCATTGACAGTCTGGTTTAAGAGAGCACTTGAAGTAGTGCTAGACAGCTGAAAGCACCCATAATTGTGTACCAGAGTGAGAACTGTGTGCTCAAGGGCCTTGTTTTTATATGCTTAAAGGGACAATATCTTGTTTTCAACAAATGCTCTCCGAGACTCACATTCAAGATGCCTTCTTTTTTTCTCTTTCTCCTTCCTTGGCTTTTTCTTTTCTTTCTCTTGCCTTACAAGTTCGGGCTAAGGAGAAACTTGGGAAAAGGGGACTTTCCTGTGGCCTCTTAAGTAAGGAGCATTTGGGGGGTCGTTTCTTCGAGACATCATCCATTCCAGACAGCAGTCAGGGCCAGTGTCTCCCCGCTGAGGGTTGTTAGAACCTCGCATTTCTCAAGGAGGTCTGGGAGAGTGCCAGTTCTCATCTACATTGATTTTGAGTTCTTCTCTTTGCTCGGGAGGTTGCACAGTCAGCCAGTCCCTCTGAATGTTTGGGTGGAGGCCTCGTTTGGGGGAGCAGGGAGAGAGCCTGCCCGATGGTCTGCTCAGGGACTTCCAAGTCCCTTCCAAGTCAGATTCCAGGAGTCCATTCATTCCGCAGGGTTCATGGGCCCAAGAGGTCCTTCTAGAGAAACCATGGGGGTGGGTGGGTGGCAGGGCGATTGTGTTCGTAAATGGAGGTTCTTAATATGCTCAGGAGCCTATCTAGGAGGCCCACCGACTCAGCCCAAAGATTTGTCTGAGAACAAACAACTCCGTTTCACCCCTTCACTCCAGACGACTCCCCTGACCCCATCGTTGCTTTGAAGAGGTAGCACATCCCTTTGGGAAAAGGTTCCCTTCACCCTGCTGACACTAAAGCTTTACTTTACAGGCTGTGTCCTGTGAAAGGTGAATAAAGAGCCAAGTTTCCAGGGGTGGAGCATGAGAGGCCAAGGAAACCGCGTCGGGTTTGGAGGGTTTGGCTCGTGTGTCCAGAAGGTCCCTTCCATTCACCCATGTGAACCACCCAGCCGGAGTCTGGAGTCCTTTTGGTGCCGCCACCACCACCAAATAATCCCAGTTGTCAAAAGGACAAAGCCTTTGAAAACTTCATCTCCCAAGAAATATAGATCATAATAATATAGCCCCTTCATATTTCTGTAGTACTTGATTGCTTGCAAAGAACATTAGATGTTTTCCTCATAGGTGATTATAATAATGGGCATTTGGGTCTAGGACAAACAGACACCAGGGTGAAAGCATTAGAGCAAGGCATGAAAGGCCTGAGGGGCGAAGATGACCTGTATACATCCAGGGTACTGGAAATCTGACAAGGATTTCTCAAATTTGGGCGGTGGGAAAGGTGGAATGATAAGGCTGTGAGTGCCCCGAGGGTCCTGAGCCCCGCATGGTGCTTGGCCATACTGGGTGACCATGTGCATTTTATGGGGAACTCAAGGAGGGTTAGGTTCTAAGTTATAGACTATAACTTTCTGAACACCCTGGGAAGGATACAAGGCTTTCTGGATTTCTGAGAGAGGCCTGGAGACTGCAGAAGCTGTAATTGTAGAACGAGGTGAAAAGGTATCATAAACCTTTATTTTAAAATGTCTTTCATGTATCTTAAAACATTTTTTCATCTGTCCCTGTGGACAGTTTAGATACGAAAGGAGAATAAAGGAGGAAGGGACAGCAATAAGTGGGAGGGACAGATGATAAAACAGAGATGAGGAAATAAGGAATGGGGAAAATTCAGGTAAAACATTCTGATTTTGTCTAAGAAGGAACTAAATAGCAGGAAGAGAGGGTCAGTGGCTTGGAGGTAAATTAGTCAACTATGCTTGTTCCTCCTTATTTATCTGTTTAGCATGGAGTTCTGAGTGCTGGCCTTATCTCATTATCCTTTTAAATCCTTGATAACCATTGTCCATAGCTCAACTCTCAATTTATCCTACTGAGAGTTGAATGGGCAGTGGGAAAGATGGCTCAGTGCAGACTAGTAGGCAAGGGGCAAGAGTAAGTCCTAGCTCCCGGATAGGGGGTGGGTACAGGGACTGTCAGACTTCTTGGCCTCTGCCCAGGAGAAAGGAGGGCAGACTTGGTGGTCCTGTTGAAACAGCAGGTGATGCCAACTGTTTGGAGCGAGAATGGCTGGGTGGAAACAGTCAGGGTAAGAACAGGGAGATGAAGGAGGTGAGCCAGTCAGGACTGCTGGGTCAGTGGGTGGTTTAGCTTGGCCTCAAACCCTTACCTCTTTCTTTTGCTAGAAGGAGTCCTTTCCTCTCATCTCCCTCTCCAGTGGAGAGGGCTATAGTCTGTTTCTTTCTTCTTTTTAAGATTTATTTATTTATTTCTCCCCATCTCCTCGTTTACACTTGCTATGTCTGTTGTCTTCCTTGTTTCTTTCGGAGGCACTGGGAACTGAACCAGGGACCTCCAATGTGGGAGGGAGGAACCTAATCCTTTGAGCCACCTCCACTCCCTGCTTTGTTGTGTCTCTCATTATGTTTTTTCTTCTTATGTCTCACTGTGTCATCTTGTTGTGTCAGCTTGCCACGCCTGCCCATCGTGTCAGCTCGCGGTCTTGCTCATCTTCTTTAGGAGGCACCAGGAACCTCTCCTTCGTTGTGT
>JAQZBX010001522.1:55727-82099 GCA_029593785.1 Cabassous unicinctus
TTTTTTTTTTTTTTTTTTTTTTCTTTCATTGCTCATGTTTGGGGTGTAAAGTTTATGGAACCATTTCCTACTGAAAGATTTCATAGATGCTTCCTTGCATTATCTTCTAGGAGCTTTACGGTCTTGGCTCTTAAACTTAGGTCTTTGATCCATCTTGAGTTAATTTTTGTATAGGGCATGAGATGGTGATCCTTTCATTCTTTTGGATATGGATATCCAGTTCTCCAGGCACCATTTGTTGAAGAGGACATTCTGTCCCAGTTGAGTGGGCTTAGTGGTCTTGTTGGCCGTGTATTCACAGGTCTGTATCTGAATTCTTAATTGAGTTCAATTGGTCAGTATGTCTACCCTTGTGCCAATATCATGCAGTTTTAACCACTGTAGCTTTTTAGTATGCTTTAAAGTCAGGTAGTGTGATTCCTCCAATTTTGTTTTTCTTTTTCAAGATGTTTTTGGTGATTCGGGGCCCCTTACCCTTCCAAATAAATTTCATAAGTGGCTTTTCCAGTTCAGTAAAAAATGCTATTAGAAATATTATTAGGATTGAGTTGAATCTGTAAGTCAATTTGGGTTGGATAGACATCTTAATGATATTTAGTCTTCCATTCCGTGAACATGGAATATTCTTCCATTTATTTAGGCCTTCTTTGATTTCCTTTAGCAATGTTGTGTAGTTTTCTGTCTATAAGACCCTTATATCCTTAGTTAAGTTTATTCCTAGATATTTGATAAATGGATTTTTTTCTTGATTTCCTCCTCAGATTGCTCATTATTATTGTACAGAAATACTACTGATTTTTTACATGTTCATCTTATATCCCACCACTTTACAGAACTTGTTTATCATCTCTAGAAGCTTTACTGTAGATTTTTCAGGATTTTCTACATATAGGATCATGTCATCTGCAAATAGTGAAAGTTTTACTTCCTCCTTTTCAATTTGGATGTGTTTTATTTCTTTTTCTTGCCTAAGTAATGCAGGTCTCTTGACTCCACGTGGTCACCTCGTTCCCGAGTCAGAGGCATATCTGCTTCCTCTCTTCCCCCAGCTTCCTCACTCAGCCTCACTGTTTCCAAGTTCCCTTATAGCATGGACTCTTGGAAGAAAATGTCTGAGATTTCTGGTGGTCAGAGAAAGGGAAGGCAGAATTCCTTTCAGTGACATGCATGGAAGAGTGGTAACCCAACCCCACTTCCTTGCCTTCCATTTGTCTGGGCTGGAGGACAGACGCTGCCCTGCATCCTCGTCATCTTCACCATTATTCTTCCCCTCGCGTGACAGGCACAGGAACCAGGGGCCAGTGTCCCTCACAGGCCAGGCAGGCCTGCAGCCTACTCCCTCCCCTGGGAGATGGATGCTCAGGGTCATGCTGAGGGCTGGGCCTTTCTTGTCATGCCCACCCCCCACCCCCAGCATAAAGAATTCAGCAGGCTTCCTCGGAAGGCATAAATATTTGATGGCATTGTAGTTATATATAATTTGATCAATATGTCAGTGCTAAAAGGGCCTTTAAGGAGGCTCACCCATCATTGAGTAATCTGTGATGTAAACCTTCACCAGCCCAAGAGTAGCAGGGGTCATTATCTCCCATGGCTGCTAAGTGGATCATTTATTCACCCCCTGCTTACCTATGGTGCTGCTTTCCCCTGAGCCCATGGAGAGGATGGAATGGGGCCTGGGAACCCCACCCCAGCTTTTGTTGGAGGTCTCCAGATCTCCCTTCCTCTGAAATAATGCACGTGCTTGCTTTGTTTCAGTATTTTCCAATCTCTGCCAGGAGAAAGTGCCTGGCAAGGAATGTCATTTTGCAGTCAAGTAATTGAGGGACTATCAATTTAGGATTGCCTAGGAAATGCAATGGGATATTCTAAATTAAAATTCCCAGGACACATTGTTCCCAATCTTCCAGTTGTTGGTAGCTGGGTGACTGGCACGAGGCTGCTGGGAACATTGCGGCTGGAGCCTCTGCTTCTTCTACACAGTCCCCCACCCACAATTCCTCCCTGTGCCCTTGTGATTTTAACTCAAGATGAAGCAATTCACTTTGAACTCCCCAGGAGTCAGACAGAGCCAAGGAAAACCTGATTAAAATTCAAGAACCCCAGGGCTACCCAAGATCCCATCCCCAACACCCATTTCTAAAGGAATAACATGAGGCCCAGAAACCAGGGCTTGTCTTTGCAAAGGTCACATAGCATGCTACACACAGAGCTGGGAAGGAAACCTGTCATTTCCACGTGGGTCTGGAGTATAAGTCATGTATCAAAATAGGCAGGTGTCCTTTTCCTCATTTCATTTTTCTCACACATGTCCACAAACAGGTCCACTGACCGTGTTCTTTCCACGACACTGCCCCAATTCTCTGAGGAAGAAATCCTTGTTTTAGAAGTGTAACCAACCTCCTAGCAGCATTAGACAGCCCCTCATCTCTCTCTCTCTCTCTTTTCCTATCTGTTTGTGTCATCGTCTTTTGGTGTGTCGCTTTGCCGCGCAGGGGCGTCCACGCAGGTCTGGGACACCTTTTTTCTTTTTGTTTACCAGGAGGTCCCGGTGATCGAACCCAGGTCCTCCATAAAATGGGAGCTCAATTGCTTGAGCCATAGCCACTTCCCCCCTCATCTCTCTTAACAAATGGAATTGCAATTACTTCCCCCTAAAAAAAAATGTCTCAAAGAATCCTTGCCTATCTGTCTCAGGCTCACTAATCAGTCTTAGCTTGTGAATCACAGAATCTGGATGCTAGACGCTCACAGAGCTAACATCACTGCCCTTGCTTGGAGGCCCTGTGACAGACCCGCACTTTTGCGGATGAATAAATGGTTCGTGCTGTGGAGATTGTTCTTGGGAACAAGCCCCAGCCTAGCCCTCCACCCAGTGTAGCCCCCACCCCTGCCCAGTGTCCATCCACATCTAGAGGTGGCTTGGCTTTCTTCTACTTGTCCTTTAAACTCAAGTGATGTTATGTTTTACTGAACTTTATGGAGGAAATGATATATCACAGAACAATTCAGGATTGCTTAGCATTCTAAAACTAAATTATGGCTCCTAGATCTTAAAAGTTAACTGAATGGCCTCTTTGTTTTGCACATAACAAAATTAAAGTTCAGAGGAGGGGAGTGATTTACCTAAAGCCACACAGCGAGGTGGCAGCCAAGTTGGGAGTAGAAGCTGGGCCGTTTCTTTATGGCTTAGGAGGGTTGCCTGCTCTTTCAGGTGGCTGGTTTCTCCCTCTTCTTGGTTTTATTCGGCTGAGGTTAAAATAAAGTGTGCATTCTCTGAGGCACAGATGACCAGGCAGTTAAAGCTAAATAGCTGGGAGACTGTCTCCTGGAAGTGGCTGCCAACTGTCAGCTAAATAAAATTTTTTTTAAAAGGCAAAGGACTGGCTGGGTGCCGAAGACCCAGGAGCGAGAGGTTTGCCGGGGAAGGCTCAGGAACAGGCTTCATCTCCCTGATTCAGTGTCATGGCCAAAGGCAAAGGATGTTCTGAGGTAGTGGCAGATACGAATGCTAGCCTGTTTTTAGAGAAATCTACTTTTAGAATGCACGAGGACCTCAGTTTACAGCAAAATGCTTCGAGGTCCTGCTTTAATGATCATGCAAATGGGAGCTACTAAAGTGCATTGAACAGATTGCTCTTTAGGAAATTACTCTTGCCCCCCACTATCTTGTTTTCTGCTATTTATTTGTCTAACAATCTCGACAGAGATGCAGGGCAGATGTTACTCCCAGCGCCCAGTTGGTAGCACAGATTCTGAATTTCACAGGCCCTCTGTGCCCGTTTCCCTGAACTTGTCCTCCCGTCTGTGTCGGGGAGATTAGTTCCTTCTGAGGAACAATGTTCTTCCACCAGCAAACCTGCCTTCTTTGAACTAACTTGAAAAGAAGCTTTCAAAGGCGGCCCCAGCCTCCCCAAACACCTTGTTCCAAAGTGCTTTCCAAAGGAAGCCGTCCTCCGTCTCCCAGCTCACCGCCCCTCAGGCTCACCGCCCTCAGGACTTGCGTGAAAGGCGGCAGCTTTGCGGGACCAAGATGGAGGGAGGGCAGCGGTGGGTCTCAGACCACGGCTGGCTGCCTTATTGATAACAGATTGCGCTGAATCGCCAAAAGGAACGTTCCAATGTATGATCTGGTTCCAGCTGGTGAGTTGTGACCTGTCCCGATTGTTGAAGTCGTGCGTCTTGGTTTTTATTTTTTCTCCCTTTTTTGGAACTGATGTTTAGAGCTTGTTTGAGTTGGATTAAAGACTGTTTTAACAGCTGTTCTAATCGGAAATGCTGTCAATTATTAACCGTGGCAGTAGTTTTTCTTTCAGAAGTATTTCTCTAAGCTCTCTCAAAAATGTCAAAATTTGGCTTCTTGGTAGGAAAAGGGAGGACGTCAAATAGTGAAGTTGCTTAATTGCTGAGCATCAGTTTCTCCATCTGAAAAAATGGGACTTTTAAATACATGCCTTCCTTAGGGGATTATTGTAAGTTCACACGTGCAAAATGCTTTTGGCAGCTGGGATGGTCAGTGGATATTAGCCATCTTGTTGTTAAGAGTGGTTCGGTCTGGCCAACTTTCCATTTTCAGGAGGTTCCCCTGCCCCACTCGCCACCCTCAAAAAAGTTCTCCGCGTGTATAACCACCCGCTTGGCTCTGCCCACCCCCAGCCCTGTGCAGTCCTGTCTAGTTGTGCTTCGAAGGCCCTTCCTGCTGAGTTGGAGCCCCAGGGAGGACTGCCTGCATGCTGATACCCCAGGCCTCGGGAATGTTCTGCATCTGTGTGGAGTTGCCCTGACCACCCTTGGCTGGTGCTGGTTTCTCGCGGTGGGGTGTGGGTGAGGGAGTCAGGAGCTGCTGTCACGTGGTGGAAGGGTGAGACTGAGCAAGCTGCCCGTGATCACACGGTGGCCGGCGTGCCAGGCCTTGAGCTGGGCACAGCGCCATGAAATCCCAGCAGGTCCCTTCTTCTCAGAACCAGAGGATGCTGGGCTCGGGACCAGCCCCTGCAGGAAGATGCTGCCTGTGGGAAGCCTGTGGCCATGGCCTCCCACAATTCTATTTGCTAAAGGCAATGGGAAAGGGGAAGATTAGTCACTTAAAATTTTTTACTTCAACTGCCAAGACCTTGACCCTTGACCTGCTTGCCAGAGAAAGTAGGCAACAGTCAGTAACACTTTTATCCCCCTGGGAGAGCGACTGGGGAGGTTCCTAGCCTACCCCACTGCCTTCCTGGCTGTGGGAGGGAGCTGCAGCCAGAGACCCACTGAGTGGCTTGCTGTGGTCTGGCTCGACGGCACTGCCACACCCTGCTGGTGAGGGCCTGGGCCGCTGCCCACCCCTTCTCAATTGCATGTCAACTCTCTGTCCTCCACGGCCCCTCCCGCAGAGGCTGTTCACGCTGCCAGAGGGGTGGTGCAACATAACTGAAAAATAAACTGGGGTGGTGGGCGGTTATAATATTTTTTTGGCCAAAACATTTTTTTTTCCTAGAATATAAAATATGCTTTAATGTATACATGTGAATTGGCCAAAACATTTATCGAGTGCTACCATGTGGCGGGCACTGCTGCTCTGGCCATTTGAGACAAGAGGGCCTGGACCAATGAGCTTCCTAAGCGACAAGTCTGGCTTATTTGGTTTATTTTTGTTTGTTTGTTTGTTTTTCTATCTTTCTATTCTTAATTCTCGGCACATAACAAATGCCCAGTAGACATTTGTCGAATGAGCGAAGGCTTTGCTCTCTGTAGATTTGGGCTTGAGATCCAGACTAGCAGACAGTTGCTAGGTGAACTGTCATATACAGTCCCCTCTGTTTACATTCCATCCCCCTTCCCCCCTGTCAGCTGATTTGGAAGAGGAAAACAAGTGAGAACTGACCTGTTTCAGAGTAGAACTCTTCCCACTTAATTGCATTAACAATTTTTACAATGATTCCTTCATAATCTTCCCAGGTTCCTTATAACATGAATGACAGACATTTATGTGTTAATGCATATATAGTTTGCTTCCTTCTAAAAATATTTGAGGCAGCTTAATGATTTAAAAGTTAGAAAATAAGAAAAAAACAAAGGTAAGATTCATTCCTAAATCCATGACAGTGGTGCTCATACAGGGAGAGGGGATTTTGCCCCCCAGAGACATTTGGCAATATCTGGAGAAATTTTTGGTTGCCCTGATAGGTGATGCTTCTGGCATCTGGTGGGTGGAAGCCAGGGATACTGCTAAAAAATTGTACAATGCCCAAGACAGCTTCCCCACAGAGAATTATCTGGCCCAAAATGTCAGTAATGCCAAGGTCAGGAAGCCCTTGCTCAAGTCTCCCTCAAATGTGGCTCTGAGTCCCAGTGGTTCTCAGCTGGGGGTGCTCCTCCCCCTTCTCCCAGGAGGTTTGGAAGTGGGGGTCATTACTGTCACACAGGGATCATTGGTCTGTCGCCTGAGGGACAGTCTTTGCAACAAAGACTTGTTCCACCCAAAATGTCACCAGTGGCACCTGCTGGAAAATGCTGGGTCTATTCCAGGCAGAGACCTGACACGGGGGTCCCTGGTTCTTACCCAGGAGCTCTGATGTCCTGGGAAGGCTCCATGTTGGGGCACCCTGCCCACTGGAGCCAGCAGCCCCAGGACTTAGGGCTGCAAAAGTCCAGCAGGCTCTGTGGTGAACGACAGCTGTCTCCTCACAAACTAGAGAGTGTCCTCATGGGGCAGGGGGTACAGCCCCAGGAATCTGAATCCCCCCAAGGACCTCAGACAGCACTGTTTCTTCACTTTCCATGGACTGGATTTCTCATCCAGTCACATTTGACATGTAGATGATCCCAGATATTTAAAGGTGGTGATGATGGTTCTGTCTCTAGAAGATTGCTATGTGCTAATGAAAGATCTGAAGTCAGCTCTGGGGCCCCAGTCCTGGCAGCTCAGGACTCAGAATGAGAAGTAAAAGCTGTTCTGAGAGTTGGCTGTCAGTGGTGCTAGGCCTTCCTGTCTGGACCCAGTTAACCATTTAGCATCACTCATGATTTGACTGTGGGGACCAGCCTGAGGTTCACAAAGGACACTGGTGGAGAACAGCTGATGGTCTTTCCTGGGGTGTTAGGGGTGGGGGGAAAGAATTGATGTGCCTTTCTAAGATAATCTCTATGAGTGGTTAGGGAGCTAATGCGTTAACCTCTCTAGAAGTTTCTTAGAGAAGAGAATACTTTGCCCTAAAAAATGGTGGGAGAGAGTGGTGTGGTGTGGGGAGACCCATTAAGTCACATATCACTGCATGTGAGCTTGGCCCCAGGGAACTCTTTGTCACATGCCACCCAGGAGCACCACCGCCACCTCCCGATTTGTCTGAGAGCCTGGAGTCTGTCTCATTGCTGCACTGGGCACCATGAGGCAGGAAGCTGCCTCCCTTACCACACTGCAGTTCACTCTTGTAATGGGTTTTGCTGGGATTTGTGTGGGGGAGGTCATCTTGGTTTTACTTTACTTTGTTTTCAGAGCTTCCATCCAGAGGATGAAAACTATATTCTGAACCAAACATACAGACCACCTCTGATTGAAAATTGAAACTCCCCAAAATGTAGGCAGGGGAATCAGAAGAGAGTTCTCCATGCTGTGGATTTAGGGAGGGCCTCCTGACAAGAGGTGGACTGAGGGCGGAAGGGATGGAGCCGGTCATTAGGGCCTGTGGTTTGGGGGGAAGTCTGCACTTCCACTTGCTGGGGACATTTTAGTAACTTGATTTATTTGCCTGAGTGTCATGTGGTCCCTTTTCCTTTGCAGACAGAGATTGCCAAGAGACTGAACACAATTTTAGCACAGATCATGCCTTTCCTGTCACAAGAGGTAAGACCTTCTTTTATGGCCTCTTCTTCCCAGATCAGCCCAGTGGCTGGCTGGGTCTCGCCATGGGCCCAACCCCCTGTCCATTCAAACTTTGGCAACAGAACTGACCGAAGTTGACAACCTGGGGATTTACAGAGCCCTCTGCAGTGGGTTCTGGGGTAGGGGGTCATATCAAAGGCACCATTGTTGTTCTGGTGGAAATGGTTCTCTGCCACCCATCCACCTGAGGCTGGAGAGAGGAGGGTCCTGGCAGGTGTCTGGGCAGTGGGTAACCACTGGGCCCCCCAGGTCCCATCCAAACCAGCGTTTCTGGCCTCTGCTTCTCATGGCCCAAATTCCCACACCTGGAAACTTCTGAAAGCGAGGAAGGCTGGCCACTTAGTGATGAAGACACACCCAGTGAAGTGGAACCAGTACCCAAAGGGGTCCCCAGCCCTAGGCACAGTGTCCTCACCAGAGGTGTGACTGGTTCATCACATCACCTTTTGAGCACACTTTCCAAGGGACCCCATTTGACGTAGTGGCTGGGCTCGTAGGCGATTCGAGGGAAGCTCTCCGAGGAGGCTCCGTGGTGCAGGATGGATCTCAGGGGGGCCCTGTTCCCATCCAGGCCTCGTGCTCTCTAGCCTGGGCATCAGAGCCGGATGCCCTCCCACTCCTTCTAGACTCAGCCCCTTCCTCTTGTCCTGGGTGTCTGAAGCAGAGGAGTCACGAAACAATGCTTGCATTCACCTGAGAATGGAATATGGCCATGTCCTGGAGCTTGGAGCCCCCTGGGGACAGGGCCGTGGACACGGCAGGCACCACCTCCAGGTGTAGGGAATGCACTAAACTTTAACACTTTTGTTCTCTATATGGGGCGGGGTGGGGATGGGGGGGGTGGTTAGAGAAAAAAAAATGGCCACTTTTTCTCTTTCTTCCTAGACAGTTTTTGTTTTTGTTTTGTTTCCTCTCTCTCTAAATAGATGCATATGTTTTTTTCCCCTGATCTCTTTGAGTGTAAGTTGCAGTCATCCTGGCAATTCACTGCTAACTACGCTGGCTGCATCTCCTAAGAATAGAACACTCCTGCATGATTACAATGTCGTAAACACATTTAGGAAATTAGTAATCATACAGTAGTATCTCTTACTATCCAGCTCATATTCAAAGTCATAAGAGAAAGGTATTTTGTATGTATGGTTGAGGGAGGTGGTCGATTAATGGCCATCTTTTGGAGCTCATCCATGTTTTAGAACTTAAAAAATATTAGAAGAAACTTTGATTTCAAAAGTAAAAAAAAAAAAAGTAAAACATGCTCACTGAAAAATTTTAACGAAAGTACAGATCCCCCTCACCCATATCCCGTGGCCTGGAGGGCCACGTTTGCTGGTGAGGGGCCCTCCCTGTGTGCCTCAGGCCTTCTCTAACCCACGCCTTGTTCCCTCCAGCACCAGCAGCAGGTGGCGCAGGCGGTGGAGCGTGCCAAGCAGGTCACCATGACGGAGCTGAACGCCATCATCGGGGTACGTGGACTCCCCAATCTGCCTCTCACCGTGTGTATAGCCCTTTTATTCCTCTCATTTACCATAACCAGAGATCGACCCTGACCTTAGCTGGCCTCAAAGAACGGCGACCCCAGAGCTCCGGCTTCCCCAGGCATCTCACGGGCTTGGACCCATTTGGGGTTCCCTCCCCATGGGGTCCCCAATTGCCTCCCAGTCCCTGAATTAGAGAGGTGCTGGCTTACCTCAAATCCAGCATACTCCAAAATTCATCAGCCCCCTCCTTCCCTGGCTTTTGGTGACCCCGCCCTTGGCGCTGGGGTCAGGAGCCTGGCATTACCTTTGCAGCCAGGTTGACTGACCAGGGTAGCTGGCTGCCTCCTCATGCCTCCTCTAGGGCCTGTCTGCCCTGCTGCCTCCTGTGGCAAAGGTCTGCCCTTCTTTGGCCACCTGGGATCAGAACCGTCTCTGCTGTACTGTTGATGTGAAATGTGCTGTGGAATTTGGACTGGCGCCTTGCTGCCCCGTGCACTGCCCTGCGTGGCTGAGGTTAATCATGTGTCCTTGTGAATTTCAGCCAGGGCACCCAGAAGGGCCTTTCTGACCTAGAGATCCCATCTCACCTGGGAACAGGGGAAAAAAGCCGAGAGTGCTTTGTTGTGAGGCCCACTTCTGCTCGGTAAAAAGGGAAGCCAAACTCTCTCCCTTTTAGTGCCCTTGCCTGGCCTGCATCATCAGTGGATTTCTTGAATTCAAACAGCATCTTTCTCCTGCTTTGCTGCTTTGGTGCAAGGCTAAGGATAGTCCACCTGGGGGTGGGGGGAGGGGAATTATTTTTCAGTGTGACTTTGGGCATGGCTTTTACCCTCGGGGTCTACCTTTCGGTGGGGTGGGGGGTGGGGCGAGATCGCTGCTTCCCAGTCCCCAGAGCAGCTGGGTCAAGAGTCCCCGGGGGAGCACCCGAGGTACTCGCCCCAAAGTTCTTTTCTGTAGGTCTGAGGGTGGGACTGGGGATCTATGTTCCTGAAATTTTCCAGATCATTATGAAGCATAGTCAGGCTTGGGAAACAGTGGTCTGGTTGGCTGAGGTCCCTTCAGCCCTGTCCTTCCAGGACCCTAGTTTGTCTCTGTTCTCCCTTTGTTCTTATGTGAGGTCACTATTTTAAGGGGGAACTGAAGGCCACAGGAGGTCCTTCTGCTTGGTGGCCTAACTTTTCAGCCCGGGGCGGAAGCCTGGAGACGCGTGTTCTAGTCACGGTTCTTCCCTGTGTGACCCTGGGCAGGTTCTTCTCTTCCTCGGGCCTCAGTGTCCTTACCTGAAAAAGGAGGGGTTGGACCAGCTCCCCTCTCTGGGACTTCCCGACTCCCACTAGGAATGCTGGGATGCAGGGTCAGAGTGACAGAGTGATACTTCGGGATACCGTGGGTCATGCCACTGGGGCTCATGATGGAGCAGACCCCTGTACCTATTGTGGGGAGGGGCAGAGAGGAGTCTGGAAACAGAAACACTGGACGAGTTCAGTCTTTTGAGCCATTGAGGTGGAATTCACATCCAGGATGGGGAATCATACTATTTTAAAGTTTGAAGGATCTTCAGAGATAATCCAGCCTAGGGTTTTTCAACCTCAGCACTATTGACATTTTGGGCTGGATAATTTTTTGTCTAGAGGACTGTCCTGCACACTGCAGGATTTTTAGCAACATCTCTGGCTCTACCCACTTGAGGCCAGTGGCACCACCCCCATCCCCAGTTGTGACAACCAAAAATGTCTCCAGATATCCACAGGGGATAGATTGAGAAAATCTGCTCCTGCCCAATGCCCTGGTTTTACAGAGAAGGTCAGAGAATGCAAGCGATTTATGAACAGTTGCAAAGCTAGAGGGCTGAATCCCAACCCAGGGTTCTTCCCCACTCAGCTGAGACCCACCCTGTGTGGCCTGCGTCCTCAGCTCAGTGACCAGACGTAGTGCGAGGGTTATGCTGACGGTGCTAGAAGGGAGTGCAGGGTGAGCTCCGCTCTCTGGGATTGCTCCTCTTCTGGTCCTCCTCTCCATCCCCTTCCAGGAGTCTCCTTAAGGCTTCCAGGCCAAGCCCTCCCATCCCTGCAGAGGCTTCAGTGGGCTTCCCTCACCCCCTCTCCTCCCTCTTTGGAGTTAGAATCCTCTTTTGGAAAAAAAGATTTTTAACATTTTAAGGAAAGAGTAAAATTGGGGAAGAAGCGTTGCTTGGATTAGCTCCACTTCCTTTAAGTAGTATTTAGGAAGCTACAAGTTAGGTCAAGGCAATTCGAGACAGATATTGGAATTCAATTAAAGCCAACGAGTGGGGCTTGTGACCCCCATTTTCAAGGTAATTGCTTCCCAGGCTCTGAGTGAATGCAGCCAGCGCCCTGTCATTAAGCAGGCAGCCGTCTAATCGCTTCGCCTGACAGAGCCTCACAAGGCAGGAATTACGGACAGCTGAGGCATGCTTGCACTGGGGAGCTGTGCTTGACTGCACTCCAACGAAGGAGGCGAGCTAATCTAGGCAGGGTGTTCTTTATCTCCTCCTGAGAGGGGAGGTGGAGCTTGCCGGTGAGTGAGCTGCCTGGGGAGAGGGAGGGGGAGAATGATGGCAGGAGCCAGGGTGGGCCAGGGGCTAAAGGGAAAAGGGCCCCTCAGTGCAGTAGAGTAGATTCTGGGGTTTCTTAGTGGCAGCTAGTGGATACCCCCATGGTGAGGTTGGATTTGCCACTCTGGAAGGAGAAGCAGCTTGGAACCTTGGTCTGGGAAATAGGAGGGCTTTGGACACGTGGCTTCTTTCCCCTGGGCCTCAGTCTCCCCATTTGTGAAGAGGCCAGGGCACGGCTAGGCAAATGGTGTATTGCACACCTGCTCCAGTCAGCTGATTGTGGCATGACGTTGAAGGATTCCGAGGCCGGGTCTCAGCTTAGCTCAGAGTGGTCAGTTAGTTATACCTGGCATGGGCTTGGGTGCAGCTAGTAGAGTGTTTATCACTTGGATTAGAGTATTTCTAGGGTCTCCCTTCCTGGTGAGAAAAGCCAGCATCCAAGGCCAGGTTAGAGTGTGAGAAGGGAAGCAGGGGCAGACAAGGGAGGCCAGCCTTGCTGGCCAAGCCCCCACTTCTCTGCTGGTTGCAGGGAACTCAAGTACCCACCTGGGGAAAAGAGGCTGGAAAATTGTCTTCTAGCTAAGTCCTGGCAGGACCGTTATTGTAGGCCACACGCCCTTCCTTCTTGGATCCAAGTTATAGGGGGATCCTTAGAGTGACAAGATGCCTGAGCGTGAGAAGGGAAATTTTGGCCGTTGGTCACCGACTTGAAGAATATGTATCCTTCCCTGGTAAAGACCCCGTGTGCTGATGGATCAACCATTTGCAGAACACACTTTTTACATTGCTCTGTGCTGGGTCCAAGGTCTTTGGATGGAAGTGGGGAAGTGGGCTCTCACTTCACTTGCCCACCAATAATTTGGTCTATATTCCCTTGGGAATTATTAGTGGATGAGATAGTTGCAAGGCATGACTTGATTTTTTTTAAAACGGGTGGGAGGGGGGGCTGCAGCAGCTTGTCACAAACTACAAAGGGTATTTTGAATCCCTTCCTAAGCTTCTCGCATTCACTCCAGGATGGTGATGAGCAAGATCCATCAGATGATTGAATTTCACATGTGGGAGAAGGATGGCAAGGAAAGTGTATTTAGGAGCCATTGGTTTCTTTCAGCGAGGCCACTGTGCTGGAGAAGAGAGTGGTGCTCATCCTGAGTCCTGCTTCTAGCTGCCCCTGGCTTAGTGGAGTCACTTAGCCTCACTCGGAAATGGGGGTAACAAGGATGTTGTGAGCATTAAAAGCTGTTGTTGAGCATGAAAGCTCAACTCATTGTGGAGTTGTGGGGAAATAGGAGCAAGCATAGGCCAAGGGCTGCTCTCCCTTTCCTGGAAGGGCAGTTAGGGCCCCACCTGTGTTTTCTGGTGGGTGCCCTCCATGGGTCTTGACCCTGGAAATGCTTACACAGCTTCACTCAGTGGAGGGCCAAAGAAGTAAAGCATTAAATCAGCTAGCAAAGGCATAGAGTATGATGTGCATAGACCAGTTACACTTCCTCTGCCAGCCAGGTCCTCCCCGGTGGCCTCCTCTGGAACTGGAGGCATCTTCTGAGCTCAGGCCCCAGGAGCTTGGCGTTCACATGGAGGACGGGGTGCATGTGTGTCCCACCTTCCTGAGGACACCTTTCTCAGACACGCCTGTGTCCCGGCACAATATGTTGGAGGAGGGAGAAGGGAGCACTTGTGGGTGGGCTTAAGTGCAGGCAACTAGCCCTCCCTTGGGGTTGGAGGAGGAGAGACAATTGTCAATTTCCTTTCATATCACTGATGGAGAAGTCCTAGGACTGGAAGGAGTAGTAGAAACTAGAGACAGGCTGCTGCAAAGCGGTGAGTTCGAGGCCCTCCTCAGGTTGTAGAATTGATTTCATTTCTCCACCACGGGGAAGGCTCCCCACTTGAAAACACTGTCACCCTCCCACTCAGATGTCACTCAGCACATCGTCCTCTGAAGCCAGGAGACATGATGCAGACATGGCAGCTATTCTGGATGGCTGACAAGAAAGGAGCTGGACTTCCCAGGGAGTAGAAATGCAGCCAGAGGAGGCAATGTTCCTAGCCGATCCCCCTGCCCCTTCAGGGAGAAAACTTTGTTTCACTTTTTCTTGCAACCAAGAATGTTGTGAGCAGAGCCTCCACCCAGTAAGCCCTGGCATTTGCTCTCTCCCTGAGAAGCCTTGCAGGTTGGCTCTTGGGTACCCGCTTCCCAGAGCCTGCCTGGCCAGTCCTGACTGTGTCTTCAAGCCACCAAAAGGGGGCCTTGCAGGGAGCTTCTGCCTCTTATACTTGAAGATGAGAAACTTCACCTTTGCATGGAAGATGCCTTTCCTCTGTTGCAAAGAAGATACTCCTGCCTAACTCGCTAAGGCAGGAAAGCCACCCTCTCAGTCTTGGAAGCTCAACAGCTTTGAAAGCCATTGTTCTCCAAAGAGCTGCTGCCGCGTTCTAGGTTTTTGATGCTGGATCACTGGTTTGTGTCTCAGGGAAGCTGGACATCACATTGGTGCTCCTTACCCAGTTAACTGTTCGGCTGCATCTACTAGGTCAGAAACACCTCTGGTTCCTGGACCTTAGGAAGATCTGGGAGGTGGATAGTTGCCTTTGACAGAGCCACACTGCTGACTCATTTCCCAGCCTCTCCGTATATACCTTTTGCGACATTCTCACTTTTTTACCCAGCAGATGTGTACTGAACCAAATGTAGCAGGCACTGTTCAGGGTGCTGGGATAGATAAGACAAGGTCCCTGTCTTCCTGGAGCTCTGTGGTTTCCAGGGTGTGACACCTAAGTTGCCAAGTATCACTTAACCATGAAAAAAATGAGGATTATATTTGTAGTCCACTCATACTATCTGCTGATGTCAGTTGAGCACTTACTTTGCCATCACATGGAATAAGACATGTGATCCTCATACAACCCTAAGAGATGGGCTCTGTTCTCATTCCCACTTTGCAGATGAGGAAACTGAGGCTCAGAGAGCATGAGGACAGGTGACTTTTCTAATCTCATAGCTGATAAGGGATAGAGCTGGAATTCTACCCTTGGTTCTCTGGCTCCAGAGACTGTGCTGATAGAACTCTTAGAAGGGAGTGTCGACTTCGTACCAGGAAGATGGGGAGGGCTTCCAGAGGGGCTAGAGTTTGAACTGGGCAGGGTGTTGAGCCTGGAAGGCTGGGTGAGAGAAAAGACCTGACCCACTAAGGGTAAAGATCGGGGTGTTTGAAACTTTCCTATGACATCTGTCCATGGGTACAAATCTTCAATCAGCTTTTTCTCTAGAAACAAAATTGTCCATAGAAGGAGTTAGCCGTGTGCCCAGACTGCAAAGGGATCGGTACAAGCCATTTCTGTGGTGTCTTTGAAACCATCCTCTCCCTCCTCCTGTATCTCCTCTCCTCCTCAAGATACCTTACTGGCTGCACACTTTAAAAAGTGAGTAAAATACCCCAATCCTTGCTTTCTGGGATTTTACTAAGTAGTTACCACTGACAAGATAAAAGGACCAGCAATAACTTGTCTAAAACCAAAGAGCTCTGCTGGAGCTCCTTTTAAAACTGAGTGTCTGGATAAAGCTGTTATGGTCCTGTCATAGCAGGGAAACTGCCCAGCCATTTAAAAAGATGAGTCAATCTCTCTGCTGGTTCAGAACACTATTAAATTAAAATCAAGATGTATAACTGCCCGTTTGTGTAGATAGACATGCATTTATAAATTTGTGGACTTCTATAAAGGAAAATCTAGACAGATTAACAGTAGCTTCCTCTAGGGAGTAGGATTGAAGAGTGATTTTTTTTAAGTTTTTAATCTATACTTTTGTTTTTTAAAAAACAATGAGCATGTATTGCTTTTGTAATAAGATGTGAAAAATGACATTTTCTTTAAAAAGTAAAGCTGGTGGGCCTCAGTTGGAAGCTCCCACCCTTGAGGTGCCTGAGTCCCTTGGCTGGGAGGGGTTGGGTTTCTGCCTACAATGCCTGCTCCTGGGCCTCCTTGGGGCAGAGCTGAGCTCAGATCATGCTGGGAACAGGGCCCACAATCAGTGTCCATCCAACGACAGACATCCCAGAGTCACCACTGATGGTCTTGAGTGAGGTCCTGGGGCTGTGGGTGCCAGCCTCTCAACCAGAGCCAAGAAACAGAGCCCTCCAGTGCTAGAAGTGCAGTGGTGGCTGTGGCACTTTGGATGGGATTGGGTTGGCAGTTTGCAGGTTAGTGAGGGGAGAGCGGGGGCCTTTAACCCTTGACTCCAAACACTTAATGACCCTTGGTTACCTTCAGCCAGAATTGTGGGCCTTCACTGTGGTCTGAGGTCTGTGAGCAGTTGCTGGAAGGCCGCTTCACATCGACAGGCAAGCCCCCTTAGGAAAACAGTCTTGAAGTTCTTCAGATCTTTGCTCTGTGTCACCCCCACTGCTCTTGCTTTGGGGGTCTCCTTAGGAAGTCTTTCAATGAGGTTGGATGATCGACAGATCTGAGTCCAAATCCTATTCACTGGTGATGGGCCTTGGCCAGCTACTGGCTGCCCACTCCAGTTTCCTAAGCATCTATAAGATGGACAGAAGCTCACCCTTGCCAGCAGGTTGGATGAGTTAGAGATAAGTATTTGGAAAGTGCCCAGGCATTCTGCATTCTCTTGGGCACTGAGAAAATGTTGGTTCTCTTGTGCTGGTTGAGAACAGGCAGATACTAGCATAGTCATGGCTTTAAGAATTATTTTGAGCCTAAGAAATTTGGCTGCTGTGTTGCCTGCCCTGCGATGCCCATGGGTCTTGGCCCAGCATTAGCAGTGATAGAAGGCCTCCTGCCCTGACTGTTGGGAAGAGAGCCGAGGCTGCCCGGCCAGTGACTTGGGTGTGGGAAGGGGAGCCGGGAAAAAGCTCCCAAGGTTAGTATTGGGAGCCAGGGCAGCGAGTCCTTGGTTTGAGGTGGAGAGGAGACAGGAGGATTGTTACTGTCACTGCTGATGATAATACCGAGCTAATGCATGTGATGTTTTTAGGACAGTGAGGACCCTTTGTAAGTCATGAGTAAATGTTAGCTACCATCACAGTCACTTAATGAGCAGTCACCTGTGCTAGGTGCTGTTCCTTCTGTTCCCTTACAGTAATCCTCTGAGGTAGGTGCTACTTTCCCCCTTTTATAGATAAGGAAATTTGAAGGAGTGGAAGGAACCTGCCCAAGGTCACACAGCCAGTAAGTGCCAGAGCTGGGATTTGAACCCCGGTCTGCATATCTCTAGGCCTCCACTCTTTCCATCACTCCATTCTCCATTGTGATGTCCAGTGCTAGAGCTCTCATTCTACTGGCCCCAGCTCTTATTCTTGGGACTTCTCTGCTACAGCCTGTGCTGGCTCTGTGAGCCAGGCATAGAGTTTACCAGAACTGGGAGTCTTCCCTGGCATAGAGCCTCAGGGTGGGAGATGCTGGCTGCTAGCATTGAAGGCCTGTAAGCTTGAGCAAACCCAGTGAGTGCCGTGAGCATAAACGTGGATTCCCTTGGCCAGAGAGGGAGCCCTTGATAACTGTGTGGTTTCTAAATGCATGCATTATTTGTCTCAGTCTTGGAAACATACATTGAGAAATCCTGTCCTCAAACTGGGGGGTGGTATGTTTGTAGACATAAACCTTGTATCACAATTGTGGTCCACTAACAGACTGTTCTTCAGTGAGACAAGCATGTGGACTGAGCTGGGGGTGAAGTTTCTGGGAGTGTTTTCCCCCCATTGCCCCATGAAAGAGCCAGGGGATGGCAACAGCCCCTCCCTCACAGGCGGCCTGCCTGCTTCTCCCTCCCCTCTCCCGCTCAGCTGTGCTCACCGCCCACTTCATTGCAGCAACAGCAGCTCCAGGCACAGCACCTCTCCCATGCCACGCACGGCCCCCCGGTCCAGTTGCCGCCCCACCCATCGGGCCTCCAGCCTCCAGGGATTCCCCCAGTGACGGGGAGCAGCTCGGGGCTGCTGGCGCTTGGTGCCCTGGGCAGCCAGGCCCACCTGACGGTGAAGGATGAGAAGAACCACCATGAACTTGACCACAGAGGTGCGGCCTGGGCCTGGGAGCAGGGAGGGGTTTGGGGGGAAGCTGGGCATGGGGCCTTGGCCACACAGGAGGCCTTTTTCAAATTCCCATCAGAGTTGAAGGTCAGGATCCTAAGACTGGGCCTTTTGTTGCTGTCCAAGTATGTCCTGTCCCTGGGGAATGTTTTGTCGTCACCAAGACCATTTGTTCTCTGGGTGTTTTCCTTAGCACATGTGTCTCACCAGCCCAGGAGCTTTTGGAAAAGGTACATAGTTGGTGCTCAAGTAGTCTTGTTAGTTGACTACATTTAATTGGAGGGAGCAGAGCACAGACCAGCAGGGAGATGACTGGGAAGCCTGGAGGGCAGAACTTGCACTTCCCCCACCCCTCACTCGGGCCCTCACCACAAGGACCCTGGAAGCCGGCATTGAGTAGGGACTGGGAGGGGGTCAGCTGGATTGGGAAAAGAAAGGGCCTGGGTCCTTGACAGACCTCTTTTTAAAGGTGTCACCTTGCATTCTTTCCCATCAGAGAGTGAATGCCAGGACACATGGCCTGAGGGGCACACTGTGTGGTGCCAGGGGCACTGAGTGTCCCACCCTGCCCTGGCCTGGCAGTAGAAATCGTGGGAATGTGAGCACAAGATTTTTGTCCCGATGGCAGTATGGTCCTTGTGACAGAGGCAGGAGAACCGAGGAGCTTGTACGTCGCTGGGTGAATAATCAGAGGCTTCAGTTCCCGGGGCTTCTTGGTGAAGCAGAGAACAGCTTTAAGACCAAATGAAACAAAAACAACACTCCCAAATTCGTTTTTTTTTTTAAACCATAATTTTCTTAGCTTTCCAAGATCCTACAGGTGCTCTATCCCTCCCAAGCTTGAGGCTTTAAAATCCTGAGTATACGAAACAGGAACTTTGGTGCCCTTCTTGGTTGGCATGTCAGGGAGAGCTAGGGCAAAGGCCTCCCCAATTCTCCCAGGCCTGGCAGGGCAGGGGAAGCATTTGGAAGATAATTTCCAAACTGAGAAACTAGACTTGACTTCCCTGTCTGGGCTGACCCACAGCGGCTCGGAAAGCGAGGCCCGCTGCCCGTTTTAAAACAAGTGAACTAGCAAAACACAAAGGACTGAGACTGACCTTTTTCCTTTCTTTTTTGTCCTTTCGTCTTGGGGACCCTGACCCTCCTCCTGACCTGGTCTTCCTTCCCCAAAGAGAGAGAATCGAGCGCGGTAAGTGCTGGAACTCTGGGCCGCCCTGTGATGGGTCTGGGTGCTGGGAGGAGGGGCTGTGCAGACTCGTGGCCTGGGGGTCACTCCCAGAACTGCACACCTGCCTTCTGGGTTCTCTGTTCTCTTCTGCGGGTTGAAGCCTGGGAGGTTTTGTTGTGTTTAACTTGTGCCCAAACCTAGGAGACCTGGCTTCAGTGCTGATGGATTGGTGAAGATGTTTTAATCCCAGACGGGGAATGGGGTGTATCGTCATGAAATAGAGGTGGCTGACCCATATTGAGTGACCTTGGGTCTCTCTCCAGGCATTAGGCCCGTCAGTTTTCAGATGAAGAGCTTGGGCTAAATGAGTGCTAACTCCCTTTTACCTGATGGGTGATTAACCAGAGAGACCACCTGGCCAGCCCTGGGTCCTCCCAGGCAGTTTGTGAAGGTGTCTTGGGCTGGGGGTGTACTCCACCCCCAGGTATCCTCCTCGGTTCCTCTGAACGCTTGCGGTCCCCCCTCCTGCTTTGGGCTTTAACTCAGCTTAAGAAAGTGCTAGCAAGCAAGCATTAAGGCCAGGCTGCCTGCGTGGCTGCCAGCTCTGAGATTTGTTGTAAATCTTTCTGGATCACACTGAGGCTCAGAGGTTCTGTTTCAAATGAATAAGCCTTCTGAATACACGCAGTGGAGTCTGGATAAAAAAAATCCTAGGGCGATTAGCAAAGCTATTTTATTCCTCATGGCCATCCTTGTATCTTGGGCCATCTAATCTGTTAGGATGGCTTTGGTTATTACCTCGTATTAAGTAGGACTTGGAAGGTCAGGCAGTTAACTGTCAAAACAGCTTCCTAGGGTGGCTCCCCTCCACCGCAGCCTGCCTTCCCTTCCCAGCCTTCTACCCACACTTAGTTTCAAACTCCCCATTAGCTATTCTCGCGTCTCCCCTCGACTTGCCTACATTCTCAGAAATCCAGGTTCACGTTTGAGCCCAGGAATGGAATAATTGAAGCTGAAAATCCATTTGAATGCTTTAGGGTTAAACCTCAAGTGGTGGCATTTTGGTTTGCTCAGAGAGAAGGAGCACCGGATTGGACCTCAAGTCTTTTGTCCCAGCTTTGGTGAGATACTGGGTATTTCACTTGGCCTCTCTAAGCCTGTTCCTTTAATCCAGGGATAATTCCTCCCCGGCCAGCCTCTCAGCTTCTTTAGGAAGATCACTTAGAATAGGACACAAACCCTGGAAGAGAACTGGCTAACAGTGACCTACTGCAAAGTGAAAGGGTTGTTTGAGGCCTGGCACCCTCCCTTGTCCTAACACCATCCTTATCATCATTCCTATGGGCGTTTGGCTTCGTGCCCCCATCCATGAAAACTTCCTGCTAAAAGAAACCCGTGGCAAGCCCCAAGACCCAAGATCTCCATTCTGCAACACTCCCTGGCATCCATGCACATCAGACTGATAAGAGCAGAGGGGGCATCCATGGGCCACTGGGGGATCGCATGGGAATGAATCAAGAGTCCATCCTGAGGTGGGGGTGGGAGGTGGGCAGGAAGGGTAGGCTGGGTGCTCAGAGGCCAGGCCCCAGGATCGTGTGTGTGTGGCAGTGGTGTCCAGGCGGGTGTAGACGGAAATAATCAGCCCTTTGAAACTGGGCTGTTGACAGATGAGGCCTATGGCAGGAAGGACGGGGCTGTGTCAGAGTGGGAGAGGGACGGGTGGAAGGGCTGGAAGCTGTCCCAGAGGGGTTAGCCCGGAGTCCAATTAGAGGTAGCTTCATTCATATTTCCTTGCCTAGCCAAAGCAATAAAAAATACTTGGTTTTTTGGCCGACTGCCAGCGAGAGGCGGGCTGGATCGATGCCGCTAAATGCCTGACATGACTCTCCGGTAGCGGTGAGGGTTTTCAGCCTGACTGCATGAGAAGAAAGAGCTCGCTGTTCTCTGGAGCAGTGCACCGGGTCGCAAGGAGAAACCCAAGCAGCAGCACGCCCCCCTCCCCTCCGCTCCTGAGAGGGGCAGCACGAGGGGTTGGAAGCATTTCTGCTTAGCACAGGGTGGCCGCCACCGTCCAAGGAAACGAAATGAAATGACGGTGATTTTTCTGCCGGCGCTTGCAGCAGCTAATTGAATTGCGGCTGGGCGCACATCGCCACCGCTCCTGCTGGCTGTGGGGAAGGTTGAGCTGCAGTTCCATTATAACCTCCATTTTTTCCTTCAAGGCTGATAACTCTGCCATTTTAATTTGCTCCAGGCAGAAAGTTGGCAGGGAAGGGCAGCCCAGAAACGGGCTTAGGAAAGGAAATTAAGTTCTGGGACTGGTTCCGGCACCATTCCCTCAGAGCCCCGCCCGCCGGCTGTCCAGCCCCATTCCCTCCCCGTGACCTTTGCCTCTGAGCCAGATTTGGCCCCCGGGAAAATGGGGAGACGCATAGGTTCATCCAATTTGCCTTTGACACCCTTCTTTTCTGAGTCTGTTTACCCTCATCATGCCACTGCCCATGCTGCATGGAGATCGTTGATGCACTGCCTTTTCCTTCCCTAAAGCTATACTGAAAGCTCCTGGAGGGCAGGGACTGTGTCTTCCCCCTTCCTCACCCCTGGCTTCCAACACCAGGCCTGGCTCAGAGCAGGTGGGTGAGTGGGTGCGCAGAGGTCTAGTCTGGGCTTTTACAAAGGAACAGATTTCAGCAACCTCCTCGAGGCCATAGTTTCTGATATTATCTGGCTGCCATCAGCTCCCCCCTCTCTGCTCCCCACCCCACGTAACGTGTGCTGTCCTGGAGCCACCAGTACCTCCACGAGTGGGGTCTTCCTCTTGCAGGTACCCCCCAACCCTTCTCAGGCAGCTGTGTTCCCTGGCCCGCCTGCAGGTGCGTCTCTTGCCTCGGCCCTTTGCCCATCTTCCCAGGCCTCTAGATCCAAACCATTTTCATCCAAATTTGCTTTATAGTCAAAGGGAAAACTCATTAGGCTCTTCCAGGCCTGAAAAACTTGGGTTTCTCTGCTGGAGGACCTAGGTTCTACTTTCCAGCCTCTTGGGGCACCTACCAAGGGGCTAATTCCACCCGCCTTTATGCCTTTCCCCGACTTGCAGAGAGGCTTCGTGGTCACATTTTGTTTCTTTATAACCTTGATGTTTCTCTGAAATTGGTGAAGGCCACAAAGGATAATAGGGTGAGCATGTAGAATGCTGATCCACACTCAGGAAGGCCTGTTGGCAACCTGGTGCTCCTTCCTTACCAATTTCCCAGGTCCTCTTGGGTGCAGTAGATGAAGTAAGTATTGCTCATGGCCCCAGTTTGTCAACTCAGATCCATCTTTTGAGACTCAGTGCAAATTCCACTTATCCCTTCTTTGAGCAAACGTATGTGGTGGGTACCGCTGATGGTGAGCACAACAGATGTGACCCCGCCGTTGTGAGCCCACAGTCTCATAGGCCAGCCACCGATGTGCCAAGATTCTTTATTAACAGCGGCATTGCTGCAGAAGAGAATTGGGGGTGCTCCTAGGGCATCTCCTGGGAGTTGGGGAAGGCTTCCCTGGAGAGGCTATTCTGAGCCGAGATCTGCAGGACATGTGTGTCCCCCTTTGTCCTCCGCACTTAGCTGCGTCTCTCTGTGAAATGTTATACTCTGCCAAAGGTGGCTGACCCGAATCCCCTTCTTGCTTCCAGAATAACTCGGTGTCACCCTCAGAAAGTCTCCGAGCCAGCGAGAAGCACCGGGGCTCTGCAGACTACAGCATGGAAGCCAAGAAGCGGAAAGCAGAGGAGAAGGACAGCCTGAGCCGATACGTACGTCGGAGGGCACATTGGGTCAGGCAGGGGGCCACAGGGCCCAGCTATGGCCTGAATACCCTTGGGGTTGGGCAGTGAGTCAGAGAGACACAGTAGGGGTAAGAGAAGCAGCCCCACCAAGGAGGGCTGGGCAGGGTCCTGGGGGAGGCCACACACCACTGGGAGCACATGAACTACAGCATGGGCAGGGGAGGGAGTGAATTGGGAAGTCGTCCGCACTTCTACGGGGACCCTCCCTGAATCCCAGTCTGCTCAGGGAGCCATCCCTGGTACCCCATGCTCTGCCTCTGTGGCCCTGACAGTCTGTCCCCTACATGCACCTACTCCGCCACTCAGGCCCCACTGCCACAGCTTTCCATTGCCTTGTCACGTATATAGTGACACTCCCTGGTACGTGAGGCTCCAGTGGCAGTGCCAGCCCCGAGTCTGCTCTGTGCCAGGCTGAGGAGCATGAGAGCTGGGACAGAGGGAAGGGACCATGTGGTACTTGGGGGAAGCAGCCGGCCATGGGCTCTGGGCTTGCACCAAGCCCTGTTCAGCTACTTGGCTGCTCCGTGGCTTTGGGCATGTTGCCCATGTGAGGCCTCAGCTGCATTTCTGTGAGACGAGGCCAATCACCCATCTCACAGAGTGGTGGAAAGGACTAGAGGAGACTAGCACACTCACTCGTAAACAGTGGCAAATGTAGAGTGAGCTGGAAAGAAGTTTCTGGCTTCAGAGAGACAAGTTAAAGGCAGATGATGTGAGGGGGTGGGGATGGGACACTTAGAAACCTAATGGAGCAGGTTTCACCAAGGCTGCCAAGTAGCTGTGGGAGCTGGGGAGGTGGGCGAGAAGACACCCCCTGGAGGAGGGCTGCCATTGAGCTGGAGTGGTGCTCGTGGGAGGGCAGAGGGGTGGAATGGAAAGAACATGGACTTTGGGGTTTGGCCATGGTCCACAGTTCACATCCTGGCTTTACCACTCACTGGCTGTTGGAGGAGGGGATGGCTGGGGCTCTGTTTGGGCTGGGCAGGGTGTGGCCTCTCATCGGCCAGTTGGCTTCTCTCTTGGTTGCAGGACAGTGATGGGGATAAGAGTGACGACCTGGTGGTGGATGTTTCCAATGAGGTAAGGGCAGGTCCGCGTTGCAGGGAGGCTCCTGGTTTGGGGTGGTTTAGGAAAGCTCCTCCCCAGGGTGGGAGCTGCTGTGTCTCAGCTGTATCCATGCATTACTGGCCACCTGAGCCAGGTCATGCAGCCTCTGGTTTGGGGGCATCAGGAGGAGCAGGGCAGGGCTTTGCTGCCTGGTGGTGGGGTACCCTTGGGCACCGAGGATTTGCTAGGATGCCTCTCCAGAGAGAGACCCCAGACCCTGTTAGGTCCCAGGGTGGGGCCAGCTCTGTTTCCCAGGGACTTCCATGGCAGTTCTGTTCTCTCTGTCTCCTGGGATCTTGGGGTGAGGCCTGTGAGTTAACAGAGGATCAGCCTCAAGGAAAAGGAGGAGCTGGAGAGAATCTACACTAGGCTGAGGGCCAGCAGCCTAGATTTGAGTCCTGAGCTGCCCCATCCCAGGCCCCAGCTTCCCCATATGTAGAGTGAAAGGGTTAGACTAGATCCTCAGAGCTGGTTGGCCCCCCAGTCTTTCAGCCAAGCCCCTTCTCCCCACCCCTGCACCCTCTCTTCCCATCCTCAGAGCAGGGAAGCTTCTAGTTGGTGCTCTCAGTGCGTCTCTCCATCACTTGTGTTTTCAGGACCCAGCGACGCCCCGGGTCAGCCCAGCACACTCCCCTCCTGAAAATGGGCTGGACAAGGCCCGTGGCCTAAAAAAGGACGCCCCCACCAGCCCTGCCTCGGTGGCCTCGTCCAGCAGCACGCCTTCCTCCAAGACCAAAGACCTTGGTCATGTATGTGGGGCCTGCCCCTGGAGCGGCAGAGGCCGGGAGGGTGGAACAGAGAGACTTTTCCTTTCCTTCCCAGAAAAGTGCCTCAAGACCTTGTTAGCAGTTGGGGCAGGGGCTAAGATGGGTGGGGTGGGGTGGGGTGGAAGGGAACTTTGTGCAGGGGCTGGAGATGCGGAGCAGTACTTCTCGGAGGACAGAAGGGTGGGGTGGAGAGCACATGGACTTGGAGTTTGGCCCGGTTCAAATCCTGGCTTTACCTCTCACTGGCTGGGCCCTGCGCTGGTTAATTAACATTTCGGAGCCTTGGCTCCTGCATCAGTCAAATGGGAGTGATCATGGGGAGTGATTGAGTGGCTGGTGACAGGAGGTTCCTAACAGGGGCTGGCTGAGCTTCATGTGGTGATGGGCGCAGGGCATCACCCAGCTCTGAGTGCCCAGCTCTTGGCAGGAAAGAATCTTCACGGCCCCTTGGTCTCTGCATCTTCCCTTTTCAGAATGACAAATCCTCCACCCCTGGGCTCAAGTCCAACACACCCACTCCAAGGAATGATGCCCCAACTCCAGGCACCAGCACCACCCCAGGGCTCCGGTCAATGCCGGGCAAACCTCAGGGCATGGACCCGATAGGTATAATGGGTAGGCATGATAGGGCTGGACCGGGGGGAGGTGGGGGTCTGCTGGGCTGGAACCCCAGGGAGTGAGTACATCTGAGTTGGGGCTCCCCCAGGGCCTGCCATTGGGTGCTCGCAGTCAGGCAGGAGGAGATGGCGCCTGGGCACTGCTCACAGGGACCACTGCTGGGTCAGGCAGCTGGAAGGAGCATGGGCCAGGTCAGGAACCGAGATCTGGGACGCCCTGAACAGGCAGAGCCCTTCCCTGGGCTTCCATGGCCTGCCATGAAAAGAGATGGACACATCGCCCAGCTCTCACTTTCTTGGGCTCTGGAGCCAGGGATCCCAGTTGGGTGGGTCCAATCTGAGAGGACTTCCCACAGCAGGCAGCTTTGGAAAGCAGGGAGGAGTGCTGTGGGTGGGGAGGCGACCAGGCCCACTCTCCGCTGATACCCACCTCCTCGCAGCCTCCGCCCTGCGCACGCCCATCTCCATCACCAGCTCCTACGCGGCGCCCTTTGCCATGATGAGCCACCATGAGATGAACGGCTCGCTCACCAGCCCTGGCGCCTATGCCGGCCTCCACAACATCCCTCCCCAGATGAGCGCCGCTGCCGCCGCCGCCGCTGCCGCCTATGGCCGATCGCCAATGGTGAGCTTTGGAGCTGTACGTAGACCTTTTGGCTCCTTTTTCTGGGGGCTGGGCAGTGAGCAGGGAGTGGATGGGGGCTGGGGTGGAACTCCCTCCACATGGAAGGGGGTCTCACGACCAGCCAGCCACCTTGTGGAGAAAACGTTTATTCAGAACTAGTGAGGAAGCGGGTGTGGCTCAGTGGATAGAGCCCCCGTTTACCATATGGGAGGCCCGGGTTCGCGTCCTGAGGCCTCCTTGTGAGGGCACGCCGGCCTGAGTGGTGCGGTGGGCTGATACAGCAACCTCACTG
>JAQZBX010001523.1:0-81877 GCA_029593785.1 Cabassous unicinctus
AAAAAAAAAAAAAAAGAAAAAAGAAAATAGCTGTGCTTTAAGGTAGAATGTAGACATAGAGAATTGAAGGGTCATGCAGGTGGAATACAAACCACATTTGAAATGTTAGCAAGCTCAGGTCATAAAAGTTATTTTAGAATTATTTCATTTGATTGAAGCAGTGGATTCATGGGCCAAAGTGAAAGATGAGGTTGGAAACAAGACAGGAATGGCTTTAAAAGTTGGGCAAATAGATTTAGATACTAACTAATTCATACCATAAGTTCTATAGTCAGCAAGTAGTTCTAGTTCCGTCATTAACTCATAAGATGGTATATTACAGTCCCTTGAACAAATGCAGCATGTGGATTCTATGCTTGGCAGAGGTGACCTTGAAGATTGGAAACCCTTTTTATATTTTAAGGAAAAACGTATTTCTTAAATTCTTTGTATATTATTACCCAAAGCACCCAATTTATATTTTTAAAGAATAGGAACTGACCAAACAGAAGTCCTATTTCAAAATCAAGAACCATTAAAATCAAAGTCCCCATCTTATTTTTTTTATACTGAGTTTGCTATTGAGAACTTTAAAATTGAACACATAGTTTCTAAATTCTTTTTTTAATTTCAAATGAGGGGTGGAAATCAACAATTTAATGTTGCTGCTTTAGACGCAGAATAATGCAAAATAAGGAGTAATAGTTCATTAGACCTAAAACAATAAAAATACAATCCCTAACACAAATTTTTGGTGAGTTAAGCTCAAACTTTCATAAAAAGTTGGTATAGAATTAATCTCAGAAGTTGAGAAATTGGGACCAGAACTTTACAAATGTTCCTGGTATTGCTCAAGACTTTCTGTAAAGCTCAAGCTTTTTGAAAATCTATTTAAGTTGATTACTTCACTAAGATCCCACTTTCAGGGTTTCTACCTCCCACATCACCATCATCTCCACACACAGTTTAACTGATAGCTCCCATTAACCCCACATGTTAACCTTTATCTGTCACTTCTTCAGGGAAGTTTCTCTAATCTCGTGGACTGGATTAGGTGCCCATTTCTCACATCCACAGCACCCCGTATCTTTATTGTCTCTCCAATTAGTCTCTAGAACTTTTTCTGTGTTCACTGGTTTATCTATAGTACTTGGTACAGAGCCCTGGAATTCAGCCGTACAATAAGTATTTATTATATTGTATCATCTACCCTAGTGTTAAAAGTAAGATGATTTTGCCTTGATACCAAATTATTGAGCTTACCAAGGAAGAAAGATAAAAAAAATCAGGATTCAATCTCTATATCCCTAATTGGATTTCCAGTTTGCAGTAATAGGTCACCAAAGTTAAAGTGGCCAATAAAAGGTAAATAGAGAATCAAGGGCAAAAAATATTTCCCTACAACTCTGTGCCTTACATTTTCCACATCCCCCAGCCCCTCTGTGTCCAGAAGGACCAGGGTGCATTTCTTCTTGTAGGGGTGAGGTATGCACCACATCCAGATGCCCTTGGTTTCAGACCTCACCATGGAACCCAGAAGGAAGCCTGCAAAGGAAGAGGAAAAATCAATATGGATGTTTTGGGGTCTTGAGAATTGAATATTTTGAGGTCCTACCCTAGTGGAGCTGAGCCAAAGCAGAAGCAGAGCATTATTTAAAAAAATAGCTTCTTGTTCTATATATAGAGAAAAGCCTAACAGCACAATGGACAAATTCTCCTAAAAGTCACTAAGATCCAAAAGAGAGAACACAATGGGAAAAAGAAAGACTTGAACAGACATTTAACAGCATAGGAAATACAAATGGCAAATACATATGTGAAAAGGAGCTCAACCTTATTTTTAGTGAGGCAAATAACATGCAACTATGTAATCACCAGCTCAGAAAAATTACAAGCCTGATGTTGCCAAATTTTTGTAAGGAATTGGAAAGCTCTCAATTAATGCTAAGAAGCATACAAATTTCACAAAAGTTTGAAAGGCTATTTGATATTATTGTGAACCCTGAAGATACATATGCCTTGTCATCTAGCAATTCCCCTTCTGGAATAGTATACAAGGGAAGCTTATGGACATGTGTACCAGGATAAAGATAAAAGAATACTCATGAGACCCTTGTTCATAAAAGACCAAAATTAGAACTACTACATAAGTTCAACAGTTACAAGTGGATAAAGAAATTGTGGTATCTTCATACAATTGCATACTATAAAGCAATGAAAATAAACAAATTACAGTTACATATGAGGAACTGGGTGAATCTTATATACTACTTGTTGAGCAAAAGTATCAGGGCATCCAAAGAACACATACAAGACAATTCCATTTATGTAACATTTAAAAACATGCCTAACTAAATTATTTTTAAAAAATACATACGTGAATTGTAACCCCATTTTGAAAATGTAGCAATTATGTCCTGAATAATCAAAATATTGGTGAACTCTAGTGAGGGTGTGTGAGGGTGATTTGGGCTTTTGCGTATTGACAATATTTTATGTCTTACTTGGGCAGAAATGACAAAGGTGTCCACTTTATATTTATTAATTTTATTACACATTTGTGTTTTATGCACTTGTCTGTATATGTTATATTTAACCTATTTGAAAAACGTTAATAAGAGAGTAGAAAGCTATACTTTATCATTATTTTGCTATGAAAAGGAACAGAAAAATCACATCAAAACTCCATTGATAACTAAGATAAACAATATCCATCCATCCTTCCTTTCTTCCTTCCTTCCTTCCTTCCTTCCTTCCTTCCATCATTCCTTCTTCTTTCTTTCCTTCTTTCCAGTTTAAAAAATAAGACATATTAGACTAAATTTGTATGCTTCTTGGAATGGCCCTCTATTTTAGGCAAAAGTATTTTGGGAGAAAGAAAATGGATAATTGCAGGAGCTGAGCTTCTGACCAGGTGAGAAAGGATGGGATCCAGAAGACTAGTGGGGTGGATCCTTTGATAACGTTGGGAGAACTCTTCTAAGTTACTAGAGAAAAGATTGATATTTTGTGGAGAGATGAGTTGAGGTAGTAAATTTGGTGGTAAGAATTAGGTTTCTTTATTGAAATGAATTGGGCCCTTCCTTAAGCTGAACTTCTTGGAAGCATGATCAGCCTGCACTATCACCAGTTCCAAGCAAAAGGCCCCTGCCCCAGGAAAGCACTCACCATGGTTCTGTCCTGATAGGAGGTTCATCAGGTAGGACTTTCCAGTACCATACAGCCCCACAATGGCCACCACAATCACAGGCTGTGCTATCTCATCAAGAATCTTTAATGCTTTGGGTTCACTGTCAGTTTCTCTTTCTCATTTGCCACCAGACAAATGGGGGACATCATGGTGGGTCCAGATGCCATGGTAATCTGCAAATACAGAGAAGCCACTTGTAGCAGTTTGATATTATTTGTGAATTCCAAAATAAGATAATTTTTCATGTTTGTAAACTGGTCTGTTCCCTTGGTTGTATTACCCTTTCATTGTATTAAATCAGAGGTTTCACTTTTACTTTATTAAATCAATATTAGTGCTTTGATTTGACCACGTCATTAGGGCATGTAGGGCTGAGCCCCTAACCCCTTGGTGGGGATAAAACAGACTCTCACACAGAAGTAAAATACATAGAAGCAGATATGCAGGAAGAGAGAGTGCTCCATAGACAAGGCCCCAGGAAGAGAGATGAGCCTGATAGGATAGAGCTGACCTTGTGGAGAGAGCAGAGCAGCTGAGCCTGGAAAGAAACAAGCCCTGGGGAGAAAGACAAGCCTTATGCCAGCCTACAGCTGAGACTGGAAGAAGTTGGGATCATGGAGCCTTAAGAGGAAGGAGGAAGGCTGAACCCTCACAGACATCACCTGCCATCTTGCATCAACACGTGGCAAATGACGTTGGGTGAGAAAGTACCTCTTATGGTACCTTGAGTTGGACTCTTTAGGGCCTTGTAACTGTAAGCTTCTACTCCAAATGAATACCCTTTATAAAAGCTAACAGACTTCTGCTACTTTGCATGAGCACCCCTTTGGCTGACTAATACACTACTCAATAGAATATAAGATGCCAAAATCCTCTCTATTGTTATTGAAAACACATGCATATTAGCTTTTCTCTTGTTGGAGCATGTTTATCAACTTCCTACTATTCATATATTTCTAAACAAAAAGTATGTAACATAGCAATAGCAGACCATGGAAACCATCTTCTATCATCCCATAATCTCTCGTGATATTGATTATGAAACAAGGGATATAATTGGTCTCCAACGACTCATTTCCCTAAAAATAATGGCCTAGTTAATGAATTCCTGAGTGTGAAGGCCTCGTACAGAGATCTTATGTATAATATCTTTTCAATGCTTATTAGAACTTTAAAGGTTTAAGAATTTTATCTTTTCTTAGTCAATAAAGTACAGGAAGTATGTATAGGCAGAATGATTTGTCAGAGGATTAATAGTCATTTGGTGGAAGAAGCAGGATTTGAACCTCAATCTCTCTGTATCTCTATAGCACCTGCTACAAACACTTACCTGTCAACTAGACCTACTGGACATACATGGTACAGTTCATCTACATCAGGAAATACATATTCTCCTCAAGTACACATGGATAATTTTCTAAAATAGGCATATTTGCATCATAAAACAAGCGTCAATAAATTTAGAAAGATTGAAATCATAAAAAGTATCTTCTCTGATCTCTATGGAATGATACTAGAATTCACAAATATGTGGAAATTAAGCAATACACTCTTAAACATCCAATGGGTCAAAGAAGAAATCACAAGGGAAATTAAGACATATCTTGAGATGAATGAAAATGAGAATACAGCATACCCAAATCAATGGGCTGCTGTGATGGTTAGGCTAATGTGTCAACTCAACCAGGTAATTGTGCCCAGTTGTTTGGTCAAGCAAGCAATGGGCTAACTGTAATACAAGGTCTTTTATGGGCTTTAGTCAGCAGCACGTTACTGCATAGATGGCTGTTAAATCTACCATCATCCAGGGAGATTGCTGTCAGCAATGAGTTATGTTTTATCCAATCAGCTGAATGCCTTAAAAAGGGAAGTGATCTCAGCATTCAGAGAGAATTTCTTTGGACAGCCAACATCTTCCAGAAACTCATCAAGGACCTACACTGGACTTTCATTGGAGCCTCTGGTTTGCAGCCTGCCTGTGGAACCTGGACTTGTGCATCCTTATGTCACATGAGAGACTCATAAAATCTCATACTCTTTACAGATATCTCCTGTTGATTCTGTTTCCCTAGAGAACCCTGACTAACACAGATGCAGTAAAGGCAGTTCTCAGAGGAAAATTCATAGTTCTAATAGCTTACATTAAAAAAGAAGAAAGTACTCAAATCAGTAACCTAACTTCAGATCTGGAGGAAGTAGAAAAAGAAGATCAAACTAAACCCCAAATTAGCAGAATGAAGAACATAACATTTAGAGCAGAGATAAATGAATAGAAAAGCCCTTAGGAGCCTCAACCAAACTGAAAGTTAGTTCTCTGAAACGAGTAATAAAATTGACAAACCTTTAGCTAGACAGACAAATAAAAAACCTTTAGCTAGACAGACAATAAAAAGACAAACCTTTAGCTAGACAGACAATAAAAACAGAAAGGACAGGGAAGCGGCTGTGGCTCAATTGGTTGGGCTCCCGTTTACCACATGGGAGGCCCCGGGTTTGATTCCCTGGGCCTCCTGATGAAGGCAAGCCGGGCTGCATGGTGCAGTGAGCTGGTGCAGCAAGATGACTCAACAAAGGGAGACAAGCAGGCCCAGAAAAATGCAGAAGCAAATGGACACAGCAAGCACAAGCAGCAAGGGGGGAATAAATAAATAAGTAAAAATAAATTTTTTAAAAAAAGAAAGGGCAGCCTAGATGAAATTGACAAATTCATAGAAACAAATTACTTAAACTGTTTCAAGAAAAAAACAGAAGGCCCATAACTAGTAGAGATTGAATCAATTAACAAAAACCTCCCAATAAATAAAATTTTAGGACCTGAAGTCTTCAATAGTGAATACTCCCAAACCTTCCAAGAAGAATTAACTCCAAATCTTACCAAACTCTTCCAGAAATGTTAGAGGGAATGCTTCCTAGTTCATTGTATTAGGCCACCATCACCCTAATACCAAAGCCTGATAGAGATATGAGAAGAAAAGAAAATTAGAGAAAAATTACAATATGCCTTATGAATATAGATGTAAAAAGCCTGAATATACTAGGAAACAGAATCCAACTGCACGTTAATAGAATAATCAGTTGGGATTTATCCCCGGAATGCTAAGTTGGCTCAGTGTAAGAAAATCAATCAATATAGTACACCACAGAAATAGAATGAGAGAGAGAAAAAACAGCAACACATGGTCATTTCAATTGATACAGAAAAGGCATGGCAAAATTCAGCATTCTTTCTTAATAAAAACACTTTGAAAGCTAGGAACAAAAGGGAATTTTCTGAGCATGATAACAGGCATATATGGAAAAGCTACAGCTAACATCTTACTCAATGATGAAGTCTGAAAGTCTTCACGCTGGGACAGGAACAATGCCCTCTATTACCATTACTATTCAACATTGTACCAGAAGTGCTAACCAGAGCAAGGAGGCAAGGAAAAGAAATAAAAGGCATCCAAATTTGAAAGGAAGAAGTAAAACTATTGCTATTCACAGATGCCATGATCCTATATATAGAATATTCTGAGGAATTTACAAGAAAGCTAATGGAGCTAATAAATGAGTTCAGCAAAGTGCAATACACAAAAGTCAGTGTTATTTCTATAAACAAGCAATAAATAATAGGAAGAATATATCAAGAAGAAATTCCACTTATAATAGCAATTAAAAGTAAAATACCTAGGAATAAATTTATCCAAGGATGTAAATTATTTGTACACAGAAAACTATAAACCATTACTGAATGAAATTAATGAAGACATAAATAAATGGAAATATATTCTGGGCTCAAGAATTGGAAGACAATATCATTAAGATGTCAACACTACCCAAGCAGTTTGCAGATTTAATGCAATCTCAACAAAACTTCTAACAACTTTCTCTGCAGAAGTGGAAAACCCAATCATCAAATTCATATGGAAGGGTTAAGAGGTTCTGAATAGCCAAAATCACCTTGAGAAAGAAGAAATAAGTTGGAGGACTTACACTCAGTGTAGATAGCCTACTTAAAATGTATTTTGAACCAAGCAATTTATTTGCAATATTATTTTAACAGCTTTCATTTCTTCTTTTATTTTATAGTATTTTCTCTCTTCAAGATATAAATTCGTCAAGAGAGAACTTTGCTTTGTTCATCTTTAAGGGTACAATAATAATGAGTCCCCCATTTGGAATACATATACCAGTAAAATGTGCCCCCAAGTGATTCAGGAAAAATATATATAGCATTGCCCAGGTTTAACAATGCCAAATAAAGACAATTAAAAAAAACTGACCACCTAATTTCAGCATGATTGTATAAAAGAAGGGTATACTTTAATATTTAAAATTAGGAATGCAAACTATTAGAAGACAAAATTTACAATGATAAGGTGTTTAGAATTATTCATTACATATTGAAGGAAAAAGGAAGATTTTAAATATTTATATATATTTTCTGATATTTTATGTAATTGCTTTCCTTGAGATGTGTGCCATATTAAGAATCTATTTTTGATAGTGTTATAAAAAGTGAATCCCTAACACGTAACAGTTTTTACCACTGACATTGTCAAAAAGCCAATTTCACACAACCATGTTGGTGAAAATGGAATTATGATCATAATGTCTTTCCATTCTTTCAGAACATTCTGTGCAGAGAAAACTACCTAATGAAACAAAACCTGTGAGGGTTCAGTAACTCAGCTCCTACCTTTGTTCAGAAGGCAAGTCCAGTAAAGGAGTAATATGATTATTGATTTGTAGTTTTGTAGCACAAGACAATAAAAATGAAAAACTATTAATTACATGGCAAATATTCATGGGTTTTTCTGCTTCTAAAACAGATTTGTTTGAAGGTCTTGATAATAGAGTGGTAGATGGGGAGAGCTCCAATAGAGCAGGAACAAGAGTCAACATAAATGAGGAGAAAGAGAGAAAGAGAAAGACACACACACACACACACACACACACACACAGAGAGAGAGAGAGAGAGAGAGAGAGAGAGAGAGAGATTGACTAAAGATCCTGGAAGAGGCATGACGAATGAAATGAAAACATCAGCATGATACACTGTTCGGGATCTGAGTACTAGGATCCAATACTGGATCCTTTCTTTACTAGCTGTAGGACTAGGGGATCGATAATTAATCTTTCTGTTACTCCGTTTCTTCCTCTGTGAAAGTAACTTACTATCTGTTAGACCTTGAAAAGGAACTTAACTCTAAGCCTCAACTTTCTTACAGGTATTATAATTCCTGCTTGATGATTACTATAGAGGCTAATAACAAATAGTCTCTCAATAAAGTATCTTTACTCTTCCAGTATTAATGTCCTGAGCAAGTTAATTTACAAATTAAATATCTGTTCATGAGTATTATAAGATGAAATTACCAAGGTAAACTATGTGAAAAATTCCTTTTTGTGGAAAGGATCCATCTCCTCTTTACAATTTATTTTCTTTTTTTAATATGTGTTTGGGAGTAGAGACAGTGGAGTATAACGTGAGCCTTTTGCTGCTGTAAAAAAAAAGCAGTAGGAATTGTACTTTTATTAGATTAAATATTTTGTAAAGTTTTGGGAAGGAGTAGATGAGCTAACAAAGATATTTGTTTTTTGTTTTCTAATGCAAAGTAGGACCAAGGTATCAAAGCAAATCCTTTGACTCCAAATTAAACAAGTAGAATGAAATAAGTCTCAGGAGATGATCAACAGATTCCAAAAGTTACTGTCAACAGGGTTTAAAGTTAAAAATACCCAAGAACCCATATTTTCTACAAGTACCATGGGCACATGGACCACACATTTAGAAGCAGTGAATGATACATAAACAGGCTTAGACCTTATAGATATTTTAAACAGTTGACTAGTGAGAGGGAGATTGTTTTATTCTATGTAACACAAATCTGAGGTATCTTTGGAAAATTAGGTGTTCTTAGTACAAAGTTAAGCAAAGGACAATCTTTAAGGATTTGAATGGTCTGTAAGGTAGAGACTGCATTTTTTCCTCTGTTTCTCCAGTGCAGTCAGGAGACAGTATGGAAATGCTGAGGAAGGGAAGAAGGGACTCCCACAGCAGCGCTCTGCAAGGACATCAGGGTTGGGTCCCTCCAGCTGAGAACAGACTTCACCACTCTTTGAGCATAAAAATGTAAAAATATATAATTATTTTAGCAGTTGATCAGAGTTGATTAAGAATAGTTTAGGAAGAGTGTGATTGAATTATTTCATATAATGCATCTTGTAGTAGCTCTGAAATATTTTATACAAAAATAATGTTTTTCCTAGTAAGCTAGGGTAAGGACTGCCTTTTATCTGCTTCTCCACTGCCTAATAAAGGACAATCAGGAAACTCTGAGGAGGGAGAGAGTCAGGAGGAAGCAATCCCACAGCAGCACCTCCACCAGGAGCTGGAGCTGGGTCCCTCCGTCTGAGAATGGACTTGGGCCACCCTTCCAGGTGGTGAGGGAGAATGCACTCCTCTATCTTAGATCCGGGGTCTTTCTAGGACCACCTGCTGCAGCCCTGGGTGGATGCCCACGGAGGATCAGCGCATCCTGGGGACAAAGTGCCCTTGCTGCTGCCTTTCAGCTGTGTCTGGCCCTAAAGGAGCTGCTGGCCTGCCCTGAGCAGAGTGCCTGAGGCCAGACAGCAGGGAGCCACCAGCGCTGTCATCATCTCCTCCACTCCTCCACCCGCCTTCTGCTCCCCATATCCTGCTGTTTAGCTCACCTGCTAGATGGTGTCTGCTCTTGTCAGTGTGGCCTCAGGGCTTGAGAATATGTTATTATAATTCGCAAATTAATTAACGGAAATTTGCCTGGAAAGCAGTTTAAGAGGGAATTTACCTGGTTCAGCCCTGCAGGCCAGGCCCTGGAGGACAAATTCTCAGCTCACCCTCTGCGCTCTCTTCCTATGTGTGCCACTTGGTGAAACCGCACTATTCTTTAAAAAACTGAAAATCAAGCTGGATATTACTGTCATTCACTTAAGCGCTGATGAGGAGAACCGAAATTGACAGTACAAACACTTCTTGGGGTGTTTTCACAGAGGCGGCCGACCTGAGTGTGGGGGTGAGGTGGGGCGGAAAGTCCGTGGTTATGCCACACCTGGCTTCAGAAACCAAGGCTTGTCTCTTTTAGGATTCCTTGGTCCCCACAATAAATATGGAGCAGGAAGCAAATATGTTAAGAAAATAACAGTAGGTAGAGATTATTTCAACCTACTGAATCTCAGGAAGGAGATTTTTGTTGTCGTTTCGTTTTTTTGTTGCTATTTGTTTCACTCAATCCTTGACCTTCCTTGTCTTGTAGCTACAGCACTTTAATCTCTTCCTCTGTCGTCATGTGGCATTCTGTCTGTGTGTGTGTGTCTGTCTCTTTTTCTCTTTTTATAAGGTTACCATTCAGAGTGATTTCAGACTTCTAGCCCCTAGAAACTATGAGAGAATAAATTGCTGTTCTTTTAACCACCAGGCTTCTTGTATTTTGTTATGGTAGCCCTAGGAAACTAAAACACAGACTTAAAATTAAATATTATATCTATGTAATGCAGATGTATTGGATTTTTTTACATTTTGTAAAATAATTTTATTTGAACTCTTCACATCCTTTTTTCTTTCCTTCCTTCCTCCTTCCCTCCCTATCTCCCTCTCCCTCCCTTCCTCCTCTCAGCTTTTGTGCTTCGTTGATTTCAACTTCTGGCTCCTGGGGCCTTCTCTCTCAGCTTCTTGGTTCCTCTTTGTCTCTGCAACTTTTTCCTGTATCTGTGGTTTTTTATTCCTCCGTTTATAAAGGATTCCAGTGAGAGGAATAAGACCCACCCCGGGTCATCCCCTCTGAACTGATCCAATCAAAGTGAAGTTCCCTTAACTGCATCTAATCCCATCTACAATAGGTTTTTACACCCACGGGAAAGGAATAATTTAAGAATATAATTTTCTGGGACCCACAAAAGACTCAAACCACCACAATAGGAAAGAGTGATCCATACACAGGAAAAAAAGTAGGTACTATAAAATGCCACTGAAAGGGTCCAGATGTTGCATTTAATAGTCAAAGACTTCAAAGGAGCCATTATAAATATGTTCAAGGAAGCCATGCTTAAAGAAGTAAAGGAAGCTAGGATGACAATCTCTCATCATAAAGAGAATATCAATAAAGAGATAGAAATTATAAAAGCAATTGTATTAGTCAGGGTTCTCTTGGGAAACAGAATCAACAGGAGATATCTGTCAATAATATAAGATTTTATAAGAGTCTCTCATGTGACCGTGGGGATGCACAAGTCCAGGTTCTGCAGGCTGGCTGCAAACCAGGGGCTCTGATGAAAGTCCAATGAAAGGTCTTTGATGAGTTTCTGGGAGAAGTTGGCTGTCCAAAGGTGAGCTGGGAAATTCTCTCTGAATGTTGAAATCACTTCCCCTTTTAAAGTATTCAACTGATTAGATAAAAGCATCACCCATTGCTGATGCAATCTCCCTGATTGATGCAGATGTAATCAGCCATCCGTGCAGTAAACTCACTGGTGACCGAAGTCCATAAATGCTCTTGTATTATAACTAACCCAGTGCTTGCTGGACCAAACAACTGGACACAATTACTTGGCCAAGTTGACACATTAGGCTAACCATCACAGTCCACCCCTTGTCAACTTGGCAACCATACACATTACCCTAAACCATACTTAGTCTCTAAGTAAAAACAATAACAGACAAGCATACATATATATTTCCGCCTAACAATGTTCAACTCCCCTGCATACAACCAGAAACGCATTAATTCCCCACAGAATAGGGTGCAAGTCCTTGGGTAATATTCACTATTAAACTTGACATCCTTAAATATTATGATGTGAAATTAATATAACTTTTCATGTGATAGGGGAAAAGGCTGGGGAAGAAAAAGAAATTCATGTTGTGTACATATACAATCATACTCATAATGAAACAAGGAAGAAGGGTTTATGACCATTACAGTCTTCATTTCTGTAACTGGTCACATGGTCAAAGTTCATATTTATCACTACCTTCTTCCACTACCCATTCATGTCCCCATTACCTCCAGCAAGCACTTCAGCTGGCCGTGGTTCTTTGCCTGGTGGGGTGACCCAAACTTTCATTCCCGAAGATTCTGGGCCATTGTTAGTCCTGCTTGAATTGTTTTGTTGCAATTTTCCATTGACTTTAATCACAGGGCATGGCAATACTAGGAGACACCCTAGAGGACCTCCTGCATTCCAGGCAAACTCTTCTTTACCCCTGTTATGTAGATGTAGTCCTATTTCCCCATGATAGTCAGGATCAATCACCCAGCCAGTACAGTAATTCCCTTCTTTGTCTGTTGATTCACAGGTGAGAGGAGCCCAAAGTGGCCAAGTGGCAGTCTTAACTTCCAGTTCAATGGAATCATGGTTGTGTTCCCTGGTGGCAGCACTCCTCCTTTTGAGACTAAAACCTGTAAACCAGCAGAGCTTAAGTTTGCAGGGACAGGGAGCAAAAATTTTCCTAGTGGGTCACTAGGGGTAATAGCGAGTGGTGCCACTAACATTTCCACCCCTTGATTCCTGGGCCCATGAATCCTGGTTATGGGAGAAACAGCACCATAGAGAGGACGCTGATTTAGAGCATACACAGCCTCCTGGAGAACATTGCCCCAGCCCTGCAAGGTTTTGCCACCTAGTTGGCACCGTAATTGAGTCTTCAAAAGGCCATTCCACTGTTCTATTAATCCAGCTGCTTCAGGGTGATGGGGAGCATGGTAAGACCAGTGAATTCCATGGGCATGTGTCCATTCCCGCACATCATTTGCTGTGAAATGGGTTCCTTGATCAGAAGCAATGCTGTGTGGAATGCCATGGCTGTAGATAAGATATTTGGTAAGTCCATGGATGGTAGTTTTGGAAGAAGCATTGCATGCCAGAAATGCAAACCCATATCCAGAGTATGTGTTTATTCCAGTTAAAACAAATCTCTGCCCCTTCCATGATGGAAGTGGCCCAATGTAGTCAACCTGCCACCAGGTAGCAGGCTGGTCACCTCGAGGAATGGTGCCATATTGGGGGCTGACTGCTGGCAGACTGGGCATTCAGCAGTGGCTATAGCCAAGTCAGCCTTGATGAGGGGAAGTCCATGTTGCTGAGCCTATGCATAACCTCCATCCCTACCTCCATGGCCACTTTGTTCATGAGCCCATTGGGCAATGAGAGGAGTGACTGGGGAAATGGCTGAGCATTAGCCACAGAGTGGGTCATCTTATCCACTTGATTATTAAACTCTTCCTCTGCTGAAGTCACCCTCTGGTGAGCATTCATGTGGTACACAAATATTTTCATGTTTTTTGCCCACTCAGAAAGGTCTATCCACATACCTCTTCCCCAGACCTCCTTGTCACCAATTTTCTAATGATACTCCTTCCAAGTCCCTGACCATCCAGCCAAACCATTGGCAACAGCCCATGAATCAGTGTACAAACGCACCTCTGGCCATTTCTTCTTCCAAGCAAAATGAACAACTAGGTGCACTGCTCGAAATTCTGCCCACTGGGAGGATTTGTCCTCACCCCTATCCTTCAAGGATGTCCCAGAAAAGGGCTGCAGTACTACAGCTGTCCACTTTCGGGTGGTACCTGCATATTGTGCAGAGCCATTGGTAAAACAGGCCCGAGTTTTCTCATCCTCAGTCAACTGATTGTAAGGGACTCCCCAAGAGGCCAAAGCTGTGGGCTGGGAAAGAGAAGGTAACATGGCAGGGGTGGTGACCATGGGCATTTGGGCTACTTCCTCATGTAACTTACTTGTGCCTTCAGGACCTGCTCGAGCCCTATCTTGAATATACCACTTCCACTTGATTATGGAGTGCTGCTGTGCATGCCCAACTTTATGGTTTGGTGGGTCAGACAATACCCAGCTCATGATAGGCAACTCAGGTCTCATGGTAACTTGATGGCCCATGGTTAAGCGTTCAGTCTCTACTAAGGCCCAGTAGCAAGCCAAAAGCTGTTTCTCAAAAGGGGAGTAGTTATCTGCAGAGGATAGCAAGGCTTTGTTCCAAAATCTTAAGGGTCTGCATTGTGATTCCCCTACAGGGGCCTGCCAAAAGTTCCAGACAGCATCTCTGTTTGCCACTGAAACTTCCAGCACCATTGGATCTGCTGGATCATATGGTCCAAGTGGTAGTGCAGCTTGCACAGCAGCCTGGACCTAGTTGCAAAACCTCCTCTTGTTCTGGTCACCAATCAAAACTAGCAGCTTTTCTGGTCACTCAGTAAATGGGCCAGAGAAGCACACCCAAATGAGAAATGTGTTGTCTCCAAAATCCGAAGAGGCCAACTAAGCGTTGTGCCTCTTTTTCGGTCATAGGAGGGGCCAGGTGCAACAGCTTGTCCTTTACTTTAGAAGGGATATCTCAACAGGCCCCACACCACTGGACACCTAGAAATTTCACTGAGGTGGAAGGACCCTGTATTTTTGTTGGATTTATCTCCCATCCTCTCTCATGCAAATGCCTTACCAATAAATCTAGAGTCTTTGCTACTTCTTGCTCAGTAGGTCCTATCAACATGATATCATCAATATAATGGACCAGTGTGATGTCTTGTGGGAGGGCGAGATGATCAAGGTCCCTGTGGACAATATTATGACATAGGGCTGAAGAGTTGATATACCCCTGAGGTAGGACAGTGAAGTTATACTGCTGGCCTTACCAGCTGAAAGCAAACTGTTTCTGATGGTCCTTACTAATGGCAATTGAGAAAAAAGCATTTGCCAGATCAATAGCTGCATACCAAGTACCAGGGGAGGTGTTGATTTGCTCAAGCAATGATACCACATCTGGGACAGCAGCTGCAATTGGAGTCACCACCTGGTTAAGTTTACAATAATCTACTGTTATCCTTCAATTTCCATCTGTTTTCTGCACAGGCCAAATAGGAGAGTTGAATGGGGATGTGGTGGGAATCACCACCCCTGCATCCTTCAAATCCTTGATGGTGGCACTAATCTCTGCAATACCTCCAGGAATCCAGTATTGCCTTTGATTTACTATTTTGCTAAGCAGGGGCAGTTCTAGAGGCTTCCACTTGGCCTTTCCAACCATAATAGCCTTCATTCCACAAGTCAGAGATCCAATGTGGGGATTCTGCCAGCTACTGAATATGTCTATTCCAATTATGCATTCTGGAACCAGGGAAATAACCACAGAATGGGTCCAGGTACCCACTGGACCAACTGTGAGATGGACCTGAGCTAGAACTCCATCAATCACCTGACTTCCATAAGCCCCTACTCTGACTGGTGGACCACAGTGATGTTTTGGGTCTCCTGGAATTAATGTGACTTCTGAGCCAGTGTCTAGTAATAATAATGTCTGATCATTTCCTTTTCCCCAATGCACAGTTACTCTGGCAAAAGGCCTTAGGTCTCCCTGGGGAAAGGTGGGAGGAAGATTAACAGTATAAATTTTTGGCAGTTTAACAGGATCCTTCCCCAAGGGGACCTGGCCTTTTCCTCATTCAAAGGGCTCTGGGTCTGTAAACTGTCTCAAGTCTGGGAATTGATTAAGGGGCTGTGATTCTCTGCATCTGTAATTTGAGTTAGGGTTTTGTTCACTTGACCTAGAACTCTTCTGCTTATACAGATCCAGAAGAAATTTAGTGGATTGCCCATGTATTTCACTTCTAGGTACCCCATGATCTATTAGCCAACGCCATAACTCCATGCAACTCAGACTATTCTGCGTGCTGCTTTGAATCTACCTTTCATTGCAGTAGCCATGCCCATCTTGCCTTTGGTGATTAACTGCCAATACTTGACTTTTACTGGACTGAGATCCGATCATCCCCATAATGTTTAAGGATTCCAATTCCATTACAGCACTCTCTACAGTAATATCTGGACTGCGGAGAAGAGCAATCACAGAGCTCTTCAGTGAAGATGGAGTTAGTCTTACAAATTTATTCCTCACAGTCCTGGTTAAAGGTGTGTCCTCTGGACATTCCTGGGGTAGGTGGGCAGGTCTCAAATGGTAAATCCATTCTAGCATTCCAATCTCTCTAAGCCTTTGAATCCCCTCGTCTACTGTATACCAGGGCAAATTGGGCATCTCAACCTCAGACATGCTAGACCATCTTTTGGTCCATGTTTCTGTCAGCCACTCAAAGAAACAGTTAGAGGCTTTTCTAACCCCTTGAGCTACAGTGTTGAATCCAGAATTTCTGCTTAGTGGGCCCATATCAATAAATTCAGCCTGATCCAACTTTCTATTCCTTCCACCATCATCCCATACCCTTAGTATCCATTCCCACACATATTCCCCTGATTTCTGTCTATATAAGTTGGAAAACTCATGCAGTTCTTCAGAGTATAGTGTACTTCCTCATGGGTCACACTTTGTATTTCACCTTTGGGGGCTTGTTGTGATTTTAGTCTAGTAATAGGTCTCGAAGACAAGAGGGGTGGTTGGGGTGGGTAAGGAGAAGGATTAGAGATGTCTTGCAAGCTACTGACCTCAGGGCATTCCTTTGCATTTTCTTCTGCTGAGATAGGATTAATCTCTTCAGGAAGGGTTTGGAAGGCAGCTTCCTAAGGGCAGACTGGAAGTTGGTCATTGCATGCTGGAGTTTGGCTGGTACCTGCCTCGTGGCTGGGAGGAGGTTCAGACTCTCTGGGGAAGGCTGGAGGCTGGGCAGTGCATGCTGGAGTAGGCTGGTACCTGTCTCAGGGCTGGGAGGAGGTCCAGACCCCTGGGGCAGGCCAGAGGCTGGGCAGTGCAGGCTTCAGTTTGGCTGGTACCCACCTCAGGGCTGGAAGGAGGTCCGGACTCCCTGGGGTAGGCTGGAGGCTGTATGATACAAGGCTGACAAGGTGTAGTCTCCACAGGGCAGGCCATCGCAGGTTTATGTGGTAAAGTCTCAGCAGAATTTAGGGTTCCAATGTCCCCACCAATATTATCATCATCCCATAAGTCTCCATCCCAATCCTCGAGGTTCTACTCCTTTCCAATCAATGCCTTCACTTTAATTGCAGAAACCCTGTGAGGTTGAGATTTTAGTTTCCTCTGTAATTCTGTTACTTGTACAATGAGAGTCTGGGTTTGATTCTCAGATATCTGAAGTCTGTGGCTACAGGAGACAAGGTTTTCTTTCAAGGCACACATAGAAACTTTCATATCATTCATGCAGCATTTAAGTTTCAAATTTGAAGACTTTAGCTCATCTCTTTCTTTTGTAACTGTATCCAGAGTATCTAGGAGGAGCCAGCCAGCAGCATTATACTTTTTGACTCCACAAAATTATGTTAAGGTGCTGAAAACACTCTCACCCAGATCCTTGTTTCTTATAAGTGTGGAAGTAGGGGAATCCAGTGATGCTATTTTGCGTATCTCTATTGCCAGCTCATGCCACGGACTGTTAGCAACCTCTACATTATTGGAAAGGGAGTCATTAGTACCCCTGAGTCCAATTGGAGTAGATAGCCAATTACAAAACTCCTAGAACTACTTCAGACACCCCATGTTTAAGACTCTGTTCCTCAAGAACCACTCCTGGTACCAAGCTGTATTAGTCAGAGTTCTCTCGGGAAATAGAATCAGCAGGAGATATCTGTCAATGATATGAGATTTTATAAGAGTCTCTCACACGACCGTGGGGATGCACAAGTCCAGGTTCCACAGGCAGGCTGCAAACCAGGGGCTCCGATGAAAGTCCAATGAAAGGTCCTTGATGAGTTTCTGGGAAAAGTTGGCTGTCCAAAGATGAGCTGGGAAATTCTCTCCGAATGTTGAAATCACTTCCCCTTTTAAGGCATTCAACTGATTGGATAAAAGTGTCACCCATTGCTGATGCAATCTCCCTGATTGATGCAGATGTAATCAGCCATTCAGTCACTGGTGACTGAAGCCCATAAATGCTCTTGTATTATAATTAGCCCAGTGCTTGCTGGACCAAACACCTGGACACAATTACCTGGCTGAGTTGACACATTAGCCTAACCATCACAGCAACCAAATGGAATCTTTGGAATAGAAAAGTACAAAAATCAAAATGAAGGAGTCACTAGAGCAGGAGTTCTTAACAAGGGGTCCATGAGCTTGAATTGAGATTAAGAAAAACATTATTCTTGTGGGGATGTGTTCATACGGATATGATATATTTATTAAATAATACACAGTATAGTGTGGACTTAGTAAGGGGTCTGTGGTTTCACCTGACTGGCAACGGTATCCATGGTACAAAAAAGGTTAAGAAACCCTGAACTAGAGGGACTCAGCAGTAGATTTGAACTTGGAGAAGAAATGTTTATAGAACTTTAAGATATTGTAAAAGAGGTTATGCAATCTGAAGAACATTGAGAAAAGAAAATGAAGAAAAATGAATAGTGACTCAGAGAAATGTGGGACGCCATTAAGTTCATCAGTATATGTGTAGTGGCGGTACAAGAAGAAAATGAGAAAGAGAAAGGAGGAAAAAAAATATTTGGAGACATATTTCAATTGGCTGAAAACTTTCCAGAATATTAAACTATACATCCAAGAAGCTCAATAATCTCCAAGTAGGAAAAATGCAGAGAGCCACACCTAGTTACAGCATAACATAAATTCTGAAACCAAGAATATTATACCAAGAAAACAATCTTTCACAAAGTATGTGAAATTAATACATTTCCAGATACACAAAAATGGAGTGAATTCATTTCTAGTAGACCTGCCTTACAAGAAGTACTACAAGAAGTTCTTCAGGCTAAAAGCAAGTGATACCAGGGTATAATACAAATCCATATAGAAATACAACGAGCACCAGTGTTTTAGTTTCCTAAGCTGTTCAAAGCAGAAATCATTAAATGGGTTGGCTTTAAACAATGGGAATTTATTAGCTTACAGTTTGAGGCTGTGAGAATGTCCAAATCAAGGCATCATCAGGACAATGTTTGTTTTCTGTAGACTGGTTGCTGAGATCCTTGGTTCCTCTGCCACATAGCAAGGCTCATGGTGGCATCTGATGGTTTCTTCTTTCTCTTCCAGGTTTCATTGATTTCAGCTTCTTGCTTCTGTAGCTTTCTCTCTCTCTCTCTCTCTCTCTCTATATATATATATTATTCATAATATTCATTCTGTTTGTAAAGAACCCCACAAATTGGAAAAAATCCCATCCTGAATGAGGTGAGTCACACCTTAACTGAAGTAGCCTTATCAAAAGAGCCTACTTACAATGAGTTTACACCCACAGGAATGGATTAGATTTTACAGCATGTTTTACTGGGGTACATATAGCTTCAAACCACTATAACCAGTAAGGAAATTAGGGAAATATAAAGGACAATATAAAAGCATATTTCTTCACTTTTCTTCTCTTAATTTTAAAATAAATTGTGTAAAACAATATGCACAGAATTGCATTATAGGACCTATAACATATAGAAATGTAACGTATTTCACAATAATAACACAAAAGGGTGAGAAGGAGCAAAGCTGTATTGGGCTAAGAAAATGACACTAGAAGGTAACTTGAATCCACATGAATAAATGAAAAGAACTAGAAATAACAAATAATAAGATTAATATAACAAGCTCTGTTAATATATACCTTCTTCTCTCAGCTTCTTTAAAAGATATAACATTTATAAAGTAATAATTATAACAATGTATTGCTGAGTTTTAACATACGTGGGTGTAATATGTATAACAATAATATCACAACAGGGAGGCAAGGAAAAGAATTATGAGTAATATTCTGTATTTCACTGTACTTAATATAAGCTTGAAGTAGATTCTAATTAAATTAATGTGCATACGGTAATTCCTGGAGCAACCATTAAGAAAATAACTAAAAAATAACAGTGAAAAAATCTTTAAAAGTATTAAAATGTTATACTTGAAAATATTCACTTAATGCAAAAGAATGCAGTAAAGGCAGAATAGAAGAACAAAAGTACATGTAAAAAATAGAAACAAAAATTAAATAGCAACCATAAATCCAATTACATCCTAAAATTCTTAAACGTAAATAAATTAAACAATCGAATACATTTGAAGATATTGCTAGATTAGACAAAAAAACAAGATCCAAGTGTATGTTGTCTATGGGAGACAAATTTTAGATTCAAACATACAAATAAATGAAAAGTAATGGTATGTCATGTAAACAGCAACCATAAGAAAGCTGGAGTGGCTATACTAACATGAGACAAAGTTGATTTTAAAACAAAAATTTTACTAGAAGTAAAGAAGGAAATTTTAAAATGATAAATGGGTCAATCCATCAGGAGGATATAATAATTACAAACACACATTCTCCAAACAGCAGAGCCCCAAAATACATCATGTAAAAACTGACAGAATTGAAGGGAGAAATTGGCATTTCAACAATAATAGTTTGATATTTTAATATTCTACTTCCCCTACTGTATAGAACAACTGGACATAATATCAGCAGGGAAGGAGAAGAATTACAACCCTGTAAAGCATTAGAAATAAATGATATCTATAAAACACTCCAACAACAGAAGAAGGCACATGCATGTGGAACATTTTCTAAGAAGAACCATTAATTGGAAAACAAAACAAGTTAATAAACTTAAAAAGATTGAAATCACACAAAATATGTTCTCTAAGCACAATGGCATGAAATTACAGACCACAGAAAAAATTTTGAGAAATTTACAAATATGTGGAAAATAAGCAACATGCATCTAAGTAACAAGTGGGCCAAAGAAAACTCACAACAGATATTACAGAATGCTTTGAGATGTATAAAAACAAATACACAACATACCAAAACTTATGAGATGCAGAAAAAGCAGTGCTTACAGGGAAATTTGTAGCTGTAAGCATCTACATTTAAACAGAAGAAAGTCTTAAATAAATAAGCTAACCTTTTGCTTTTAGACCTGGTTAAAAAAAGAAGAGAAAACTCAATCCAAAGCAAGAAGTAGGTATAAAATAATAAAGTATGAGCAGAAATTAACAAAATAGAGAATAGAAAAACAATGGAAGAAATCAATAAAGTCAAACATCAGTTCTTTGAAAATATCCACAAAATTGACAAAGCTTTAGCCTGGTTGACAAAGGAAAAACAGAGAAGTCTCAATTTTCTAAAATCGGGAATGAAAGCAAGGATATTACTACTGATCTTGCCAACATAAAATGCATTATAAAATATATTAGTCAAGGCTCTCCAGAGAAAATAACTGAAAATAAATATTCACATATATACATACACATACTCATATACCTATACACACACATGCAAACATATATTATGAAATTTATTATAGGAATTTGTTTATGTAACCATGGGTATTGGCAAGTTTGAATTCTTTAGGATAGGCCAAAAGCAGAAAATCCTGAAGAATATGAAATTGTATTTCCCAGGAGAAGCTGGATGGTTAAAGAAAGGATCAATCTCCTTTGTTGATTTTAGATGCAATCAGGTGTAGATGCAATCAACTGACTAATGATGTAAATCCACCTACAAAAATACCCTCACGGTAATAATCAGCCTGGTGCTTGCTTGAGCAAACAACTGGGCATCATAATGTAGACAAGATGACACATGAAAATATTCATCATGTAAGGTAATACTATTAGCACTTTATGCCAAGGAATTAGTTAAAGGAAGTGGACATATTCCTAGAAAGGCATAAACTGTCAAAAAGACTTAGGAAGCAATAAGATGTCCTAATAGACCTGTAATAAGTAAAGAGATTGAATTACTATTTTAAAAATCTATTCACAAAGAAAAGTCCAGGTACAGATGGCCTCACTGGTGAATTATATCAAACATTTAAAGAAGAATTAATACCAGTTTTCCAAAAACTTTTCCAAAAATTAGAATGTGAGGAAATAATTCCCAACTTATTCTATAAGTCCAGTATAACACTAATACCAAAATTATACAAAGAGCACAGGAAAAGAAATCTACAGACCACAATGTCTTATGAAAACAGATGCAAAAATCATTATTGAAATTGTAGCAGACTGAATCCAGCAACATTTAAATAGGAAATGCAAATCAAAACCACAATTTGACACCATAACAAATCTCCTAGGATGATTATAATAAAAAAGAATGATTATATGAAGGATTGGTGAGAATGTGGAGAAATTGGAATCCTCATAAACTGACATTGTGAATGTAAAATGATACTACCAATTTGGAAAGCAGTGAGGCATTTCCTCAAATGATTAAACTTCGGCGTTGCCCCATGATCCAGGAATTCTGTTGCTGTAAAATGGGTGTCTCGGCAAAGGGTACCGCAATATAAGAGAGACAAGACAAAGAGTTTAAGAGAAAGCTGGGGTCAGGGTGCTAGTAGAACTCCACTGTCTAGCCCCAAAGCACAGAAAACCCAGCGCTTTTATTAGCAGAGCAAAGTTCTTGTTACATGCAGAAAAGCACAGTTATTGATTAACTATTGTTGGAATTTGAGCGGGAGTACATTGCTTGCAAGGTCTGTTTCTCTAATCTATCTATACCTTATCCTTGAGCTCTTGGCATCAGCAAGAGTAAAGACAGTGCTCGCAAGGTTTTCCTCTTGAGCAAGTCTCTGGCATTCCAGACACTCTGTCTTTGTACTCTAGCCAAATTCCACATCTCAGGGTTCTTTCCCACAGAATTCTATTCTTAGAAGCGGTGAAAACATATATTTGCATAACACCTATTCACAAGTGTTCATGGGAACACTATTCATAATAGCAAAAAAAAAAAAAAAAAAAAAAAAAAAGGAAGCAACCCAAATTTCCATCAATTGATGGATGTGTAAATAAAATGTGGTCTATCCATACAATGGAATGTCATTTAGCAATAAAAAGAAATAAAGTACTGATACATGCTAAAATATGAATAAGCCTGAAAACATTATGTTAAGTGAAAGAAGCCAGTCACAAAAGATCACATATTATTATTTCATTTGTATAAAATGCCCAGAATTGACAAATCCATAGAGACAGAAATAGATTAGTGATTGTCTGTATTTTGCCTGGGGTTTAGGGAGAAATGGGGAGTGAGGATATGTTATTGCACACATGCTAGTTTCTTTTTAGAATGATGAAAATATTCTGTAATTGATTGTGGTGATGTTTACACAATTTTATGAATAAAACCATTGAATAGTGCACTTTAAGCAGGTAAATTGTGTGGTATGTGAATCATATCTCAATAAATCTGTTATTTTATAAATTGTGTTATGTTATCTACAGTCATGTAGACCCTATGGTAGATTGAATCATGCCCCCCACAAAGACATGTTCAAGTCTAACCAACAGGATCTTCAAAGATCCTAGTAAGATAAGGGCAAACTGAAGCAGGGTGAGCCTTAATCCAGTATTACTGGAGTCCTTATAAGCAAAAGAAATTTGGACACAGAAGCCACAGGAGGAGCCTGAGGGTGATAGATCGCCATGTGACAGAGGTACAGATTGTTAGCAAGCCACCATCAGAATGCTGCAGACTTTGGAGAAAGCATGGCATCTCAATACCTTGATTTTGGACTTCTGGATTCCCAAAACTGTGGGACAATAAATTCCTGTTGTAATTTGCCAGCCAATGTGTGGTATTTGTTTAGCAGCCTGGCAAACTAAGACAATGACCATCTCTATCCACTTCAACTCCTTTTCTGTCCCACTTTCCGTTGTGTCATATGACATTGGATTAGCCTTGGATTTTTGGCATTTGCTAAGGACAGTTGAGTTCAAGTTACATTTAGTTTCTCATACTATTTTTGTGGTTTGCAGTTACTTTTATGAATAGTTAAATCCTTTCTAACTGTCCCAGTATAGTAATGACTTGCCAGAATATCCCTGCTGCTCACTGTGCATCATGATGTGAAGGTGCTGAGTCAAAAGTTCACATATAGGACCAAATCCTGTGGTACCCAGTACCAGAGGTATGTAGGTGGTGGAGGAAAAACGATGCTGGAAACATATAGAGCGAAAGCCAGTTTGTGTGAAATGCTTCCAATCATAAGTCCTGTAAAATTTTAAATATGGAATTAAGTTCTCATTAATGTTGTGTGAAAAATGGAAGTTTGGTAAAAAATGGAAGTTTCTTCTAAGGAATTTACTCATTAATTCAGCATATCCCATACTATGCCTTTATAAATAGAAACCATGCACAATAAAATTAACCCAAAGATCTGTTTATAGTGTGCAGACCTATTGTAGTTCTATAAACATCAACTTTGTGTGTAGAGTAGCTTTTTAATTCTTCCTAACCAATTGATTGTGTCTTATCATATTGGACATACATTGTTTTGTATTCTATATGTATAAATTTCACTTGTAAAGTAAAACCATATAGGTGTAATATGGGGGCATTTTCAGGACATTGTAATTGTCCCACATGATGTTGCAAAGACAGATACAGGTCATTATATATTTTGTCATGACTTACAAAATTGTGTGGGACAGAGTGTAAACTATAATGTAAACTATAATCCATGGTTAGTGGCAATGCTTCAATATGTGTTCATTAATTGTAACAAATGTACCACACTAATGAAGGATGTTGTTAATATGGGAAAGTATGGGATGGGGAGGAAGTGGTGCATGTGGGAATCCCCTATATTTTTTATGTAACATTTATGTAATCTAAAGTTTCTTTAAAATAAAATAAATAAATAAATAAATACCACATGATGTAAGTGTTTCAATGACATCATTCTTACAATATCAATCAATAAATCAATATATGTTATATAAGACTAATTTATTTCACAATTATGTAGTTCAATCCAACCTAGTTATAGAAAACAGCATGCTATTTTATTATGCAATTTGTGATTTCTACTAGAACAGAACATATATTCAGATACTTCCTTTTCACCACATTTTCATCTCATAGTGCACAGAATTCCTTCAGGCATGAAAGCCTGAGTTAGGTGCTCCTAGTGCCTGCTAAGTGGAGGCATTTCCTAAATTCTTCACATTTTTAATTCATTAAATGTAATTAATTCCTCAGTAAAAGCTTATGATTAGGTATTATTAATTCCATTTTACAGGCAGTAAATAGAGGTGATAGCCTTTTAATGGCATTTTAATACCTGTTTATCAGGTTGCAGGGTATCAGCAGTTGGTTGATTTGGGGTTTCTCCAGAAGATAAGATGGTGTATTAATGAGGAGGATTAAATTAAATTCATTCACACCTCTGTATTCTGAAAAGTGGACTAGAACACTCTGGTACTGCATGTCTCTCTCCTTACACTCTCTAAATTTAAAGTCTACTTATTCTTTTTATAAAAGAAATTCCCACTTCTATTTTTTCCATAAGGGAAAGAATTCCTGGTGTCAATTCAGGACAACTGGAAGCTATTTTCACTGGATACAGGTTAGATTGAAAGTGAAAGCAGGGAAGGCCTTTTAGTTTCTGGGAAATAGACAAGATGCTAAGAAAACAGCTATTGTGGTGGTATGAGATTTGAACAATTTTTGTGTATTTTGTTCTTATGTCAGGTTGCTTTAAAAATTTTCTAGGGACTCTGACCTAGATCTTGACCAAAAGGTGGAAACATTAAATATAATAGAAAAGAGTTTTTATGGCTATGAGATTTCAAAGAGGTGAGTTAGGCAGTCATTCCAGAGGTTACACTTATTGACGTCTCAGACGGATCTCACTATCTGTCATAGTAAACAAAGCCTTAAATAAGGGTGCTCCCGAGGGCTCTGGAGACATCCAGACACTATAGGCAAGGCACACAACCCATGATATCAACATCACATTGTTGGGCCTTACCTTGGAATATATGATAACCTATTTCCTCAATGTAACAAAGTTAGACTAATTTACGATTTCCCTGCACATGATTCTTCTATCTGTTTTATTTGAACTTATAATTAGCACTATACCTATTAAATATATGCCCCAGAGGCTTAACTCTTTGGTCTGTTCATATGCAAGTTGAATCTCAGCAGAGTTGCAGCTAACACCTACTCTCCAGTTCATTGGATTTGCCCAGGACAACTAACAAAATGATGAAGATGGACAACCCCCATCCCAAAAAACACAGGCTATCTACAACTGCAAGCAAAACAGTTCCTTCCATCTGCCACATAAGATCTAAACCCCCTTTCATTCTGAAGCACAGTGACATCACCATCCCAAAATCCTCAAGATTGACATTTGAACAAGCATAGGGAGAGAAATGTAACCATGGACCAAAGTAGATTTATTGTTATTGTAATAACGGAAGAACTTGTCACATTGATATAAAGATAGTGGTTACCAGAGGTTCTGAGGGGAGAGGGAGGGAAGAATGGATGCAACACAGGGCATTTTTAGGGCACTGGAATTGTTCTACATGATATTGCAATGACAGACACAGGCTATTATATTTTTTTCAAAACTTGTAAAATTGTACGGTGCAAAGTGTAAACTATAATGTAAACTATAGACCTTGATTAGTAGCAACGGTTCAATATTTTTCATCAATTGTACCACACTAATGTAAGATTGTATTAATAGGAGAAAATGTGGGAAGGGGAGGGGGTGCAGTATGTGGGAATCTAAACTTCTTTAAAAATAAAGTTTAGTATATGAAAGAAAAACTATGGGATGCAGGAAAGGCAGTGCTGAGAGGGAAGTTTATATCCCTAATTGTCTACATTAAAAAGAGGAAATATTTCAAACCATCAAAACTTAAAGAAATAGAAAAAGAAGAGCAAATTAAACCCATAACAAACAGATGGCAATAACAAAGATTAGAACAGGGATAAATGAAACAGAAAATGAAAAATCAATAAAGAGAATCAACAAAAAAAACAAAAGTTGGTTCTTTGAAAATATCGATAAAATTGACAAAATTTTAGCTTGACTGACAAAGAAAAAAAAGAGAGGATATAAATAACAAAAAATCATAAATGAAAAGAGGGACATTACTCTGCTGAAATAACAAGAACTATAAGACGATTCTATGAACATTTGTACACTAATAAATTAGATAAACTAGATGAAATGGACAAATTTTGAGAAATAAAAAAACTGTCTACATTTACTCAAGAAAAAAGAAGATCTCAATAAACAACTTAGTAGTAAAGAGATTGAATCAGTAAGCAAAATCTCCCAACAAAGAAAATCCCACGAACAGATGGCTACACAGTTTATTTCTCCTAAACATTCCAAGAAGACTTGATTCCAATACTGCTCAAACTCTTCCAGAAAATCAAAGAGGAGAAAACATTCCCAAATTCTTTCCATGAGTACAACATAAACCTCATACCAAAGCCAGATAAAGATACCACCAGAAATAAAAAGCTACAGACCAATGTCTCTTATGAATATAGATGCACAAATCCTTAACAATATATCAGCACAAATAATCCTACTGGATATTGGAAGAATTATACAGCATGATCAAGTGTGATTTTTTCCTGGTATGCACGGTTGGTTCAATATAAGAATCATAACTATCAAACTCCAAGAAGAAAATGTAGGAAGCACCTTCAAAACTTTGTCTTAGGTATTAGGTAATGGTTTCTTAGGCTTTATACCCAAAGCACAAGCAAAAAAAAGAAAAAAGAAAAAAAAATAGATAAATGGGACTTTATCAAAATTAAAAACTTTTGCACCTGAAGGACTTTATCACAAAAGTAAAATAATAGCTTAGACAATGGGAGAAAATATATGATAACTACATATCTGATAAAGGTTTACAATCCAGCAGAACTAAAGAAATCCTTCAACTTAACAAAAAAGGCAAAAAAAAAAAAAACCCAATTAAAACTGGGTAAAAGACTTGAATAAACATCTATCCAAAGAAGATATACAAATGTCCAGAAAGGATGTGAAAAGATGCTCAACATAAATAGCCATCAGGGAAATGCAAATCAAAACTACAAAAATACAATTTCAGACCCATTAAAATGGCTGCTATTATCCCTCTCAATTGGAAGCAGAGTGGTCATCACCATTCCCAAATCCTCAAGATTGGGTAATGAGCAATGAACTAAAGTAGACTTATTATTATTCTACTATAGGCTTACTATTCTACTATAGGTTATTATTCTAGCAATGGAAGAACCTTATCATTGATAAAGGCAGAGGCCACCAGAGGTTCTGAGGGATGGGAGAGGGAAGAATAGTTGAAATATGGGGACATTTTCAGGACATTGGAATTGTCCTGCATGACATTGCAGTGATGGATATAGACCATTATATATTTGTCATAACCTACAAAACTGTGTGGAACAGAGTGTAAACTATAATGTAAACTGTAATCCGTGGTTAGTAGCAATGCTTCAGTATGTGATCATCAATTGGAAATAATGGACCACACTAATGAGGGATGTCGTTAATGTTGGAAAGTATGGAAGGGAGAGGGAGTGGAGCATATGGGAATCCCTTATATTTTTTATGTAATATTTATTTAATCTAAGGTTTTTAAAAAAAAAAATTAATTTAAAAAATGGCTGCTGTTAAAAACACAACAAAAAACAGAAGTCCTAAGTGTTGGAGAGGATGTGAAGAAATAACACTCATTCATTGTTGGTGGCAATGTAAAACGGTGCAGCCACTGTGGAAGGCAGTTTAGTGGTTCCTCCGAAAGCTAAGTATGGAAATACCATATGACTCAGCAATCCCACTGATTGGTATATACCCAAAAGAATGAAAAACAGGGATTCAAACAGATATTTCCACACGAATGTTCACAGCAGCATTACTTAGAATTGCAAAAAGATATAAGCAACCAAGTGTCCATCTATTGATGAATGGATAAATAAAATGTGGTATATATGTACAAAGGAATATTATACAGCAGTAAAAACAAATGAAGCCCTGATACATGCGACAACATGGATGAAACTTAATGACATGTTGAATGAAATAAGCCCAACACAAAAGTGCAAATATTGTATGATCTCACTGGTTTGAAACAATTAAAATAAGTGAACTCATAGAGTAAGAATCTAGAATATAGATTACCAGGGCACAGGTCGGGGACATGTTGGGGATAGGGAATGGGAAGTTAAGGCTCATAATGTACAGGGTTCCTATTTAGAACGATGGAAATGTTATGGTAATGGATGGGGGTGATGGTAGCACAACATTGTGAATACAATTAACAGCACAGAAATATATACCTAAATGTGATTAAAGGGAGTAATGTTATATTTTATACATAGTAACTGGATAACAGTTTTAAAAAATCCAGGCAACTACTCTACACAGAGAGCCCTAAATTAAACCTTGGAATTTAATTAATCGTACAATTATAAAAATATGCTATCATCATTTGTAAGAAATGTCCCACCCAAATGCAAGGTGTTGGTGGTTGGGTGGTATATGGGAATCCTCTATTTTGTTGTGCACGATTGCTCTGTAAATGCACGACTTCTCTAATAAAGAAAAATGTGTTAAAAAAAAGCCCTCTTGCATAATTGTTTACATTTGCCAGCACAGACACAGGAGCAAAGCTTGCAGAGTGTTGGAAAGGGATAGAGGTTCTGATAGATTGCTGTTAGCATTCTCTGATGCCTGAAATCCAAATCACCTTTATTTGACATGCTTATGAACTCAATTTACATATACATAGGCATGCATGTTTTGCCAAATATCCTATAGGTATACTTATGTACTTTTAATTTTCAATATAAATCAAATAATGTTTCCCTTGCTGTCTTAACATCATGGAAAACTGGGCAGACAGATGTTTATAATATTTAGAGGATAATCTCTTAAAATATAGGGCATATCTGTTAAATATAGGCTTAATTGGTGCATGGCATTTTCTCTGCGAGCTCCGGGGAACATCTCTGGAAGATAGTAATTATTAAAGGCTCTAAATTGTGGTGTCAGAAGGGGCATGTGATCTTGAAAGACATATATCACATATTGACACATTGGATTAAGAGCATAAAGAGTCATTTCAAATATGGTCCTGAATTTTAAAGTCCCAAAACACCTTCTCTGAATGTCAGGTGTGGAATGTTTTTTATGTTAAGTTCATTTTTACATAAAGAATTCCATGTAGCATGCAGGATGTATTGTGTGCAGCTGCAGGAATTCATTTATTCAGTCGGGGTCAATGATTCATTCTCATTTACAATGGAGGCAAGATCAATTAAGTAGGAAAACAATCTACCAGATGTTAGTGTGTACAGAGGGCCTTGGTTCTCTGTGCACAGCACTGTGCTAGGTGCCAGGTGTGTATGAGAGGTAATTAGACATAGTCACTGCCCTAAATAGGCCTTATTCTAGTGCATGAGATTGGCTTTCACCCAAATAATCAAGGCAAAGGAATGGAGAGGACAGGGAGGGAGGAGCCCTGAAGACTGAAACAGCTAGTCTCAAGACTTCAAATTAGAGCATTTGTAACTTTTACTCATGTGCAAATTTTTTTTTTTATGTCAGTTATGCAAAATGGATTGAATTTTATTTTCTTTCAAATGGCTCAACACTTTTTCTTATTTACATTTTAAATTTGTTTCTCAGCCTTTTGTTCTGTTCTGTTGTCTCTCTATTCTTATTAATCTCAGCACCATACAGTAAAATGAATATACTTTTTTTTTTTTTTTACCATTTGGCAGTGGAATTCTTTTCCAATACATTGTTTTGGCTCCTATCACCAACCATTTCTTCCATTTGAAAATTAGCATCCCTTTCTCAAGTTTCTCCAGAATCCATGTTAGGGTTCCATTAGTTATAGAATGTAATTATAAACTGAAGTATAAATAATTAAGACTTTCAGTTGATTGCTTCCATTTTGGAGCACAGTTAGTTGTATGTATTCAAAATCCTTTTTTTTTTTTAGTCTCAATATTACTTGGTAGTTTTCTATATTTCTATTCAAATTCAAATTTCTTCATATGCTTATTTTGCATTAATATTTTAAAAATGTATATTGCTGCTGAATCTTTTTTCTAGCCTATTTTCTGACCAGTTATTGTTTCTATGTAACAGAGCACCCCAACTGGAGCTCAGGATTGATTCTGCCATACGGATATGTTCCATTGTATAACATGTATTGTTTTTAAATGCCTTGAATTTCTGTGATTTTAGACCTGGCATGTCCTTTCCATTTCACTTCTCTGTTATTTTCAGCTAGCCTACCTTTCTGGCTTATTTGACATTGCTGCTCTGTAGGAATTTTAGTTAGTGACTTCCTTCTAGGTAGGAAACATATATGGTAGCTATTTTTAAATAACCACAGTACTGTTGGAACATTTTTGTTGATTCTAAATAACTTTTTCTTTAGTTTCCTAGCCAAAATTTTGTCTTCTGCTTTTATATTCCTGCAAAAAAAGGCTGTTGACTAGACATTTTAATTTTGAGCCTAAGGCAATATAACAAGAATGTTTAAACTGTTGGAAAATATGAGAGAGAGTTAAAATATTAGCTAGAAACAGGATACCAGAAATTTTATTAGGCAGATTTTGAAAAGCTCCATAAATTCTCTGCAGACATGGATAACATAGTTACCTGAATTTAAAAAAAAAACAAACCTGGCAGTCTAAACAGTAAGTTAGATAATCCTGGGAAAAGCAACTTTGAAGATAGATATGAAGATATATCCAAAATTCAGTACCAAGAGACAAAGATATAGTAAATATGAAGAATGGGTACTTGACCTGAAGATCTATATAGATCTCCAATGAGAAAGAGGAAGGGACAATATTCAAAGAAATATTACCTGGGAATTTTCCAGAATTGACAAATCACATGAATCTTGAGCTTAATTATTTGCAGTGAATTATAAGCAATACAAATAAAAATAAATTCATACCAAGGAATATCATGGAAAAAGGGGAAATGATATGATATCAAAAGCAGTCTTCAAAAAGAAATTACTGAGACTCAAATAAAATTTTCAACAGCAACACAGGTCAGAAGGGAATAGAAAATTTTCAACGTACTGGTAAATAATAACTGTCGATTTAGTTTGTATGCCAACCCACAATATTCCACCATGCAACTCTTATGTAAAATAGAGACATTTTTAGATATGCAAAAAGAGAGTGTTTCCTACCGACAAATCCTCATTGAAGAATCTTCTAAAAACTAAACTTCAAGAGCAAGGAAATTGATGCCAGAAGGAAGTTTGGAGGTGCAATAAGATACTGAAAGGAAAGAAAATGGCTAATATGTTGGTAAGTACAAATATATATCATATAAACATGACATATTGTGTGCAGAAGAAGGTGGAGTTGGAACATGAGTTGAAAACACCATACCTTTTCATCACTTGTAAGGTTGAGACAAGCCATGCCTGTGTGAATGAGTTGTGTGGGGTGTGGGGAGGTAGAAGCAAGAAGAGAAACTATAAATCAAATTTGAATGGGAGATATTTTTCTTTTAGATCAGTACTTTGTTTTTGTTTTTGGAAAGAGTGAAAATGACCATTAATTAGAGTGTGATTAATGAACTAGTGGGAGGAGAGGATGATTCCATAAAGTAAGATAAAGGGGCAGCTATTGAGAAAGAATAAAGTTGTTTTCTCTTTAGACAAAGTGCATAAAAAATATTAACTGTGTAAACAATAATAATGATGCCTGATTTAAGCTGTAAAAGTAAGATAAATCTTAAATATAACTAAAATATTAACATAGACTGTGGTAAGGATTACTGGTCCTTGTAAGGCTTTTTTGAATATCACCTGTACCTTCCATCATGTATTCCACACAGCATTGCTCATGATCAAGGAACTTTCTGCAAAGCAAAGAAGGGTGGGAACTGGCCCATGCTCATGGAATTCACTGTTCTCACCATCTTCCCCATCATCCTGAAGCAGTAGGATTGAAAGAATGATGGTATGTTCCTTTGAAGACTGCTTATGTTATTAAGTGGGTGGTAATACCTTGCAGAGCTGGAGCAATGTTCTCCAGGAGGTTGTATATGCTGTAAATCAGCATCCAATATATGGTGCTGTTTCTCTGACAGCCAGGAGGCATGGATCCAGGAATTAAGGGATGGAAATTGTAGTGGCACCACTCACTATTACCCCTTGTGTTCCACTGGCAAAATTTTTGCTTCCTATCCCCATGATCTTATGCATTGCTGGTCTAGAAGTCTTAGTTCCAAAGGGAGGAGTGCTTCCATCAGGACACACACCAATGATTCCATGGAACTGGGAGTTGGCCTCTTTGGGTTCTTGATGCTTCTAAATCAACAGGCAAAGAAGTGAATTACTGTACTGATTGGGGTGGTTGATCCTGATTACCAAGAGAAAATTGGACTGTACTTCACAATGGACGTAAAGAAGAGTATGCCTGGAATATAGATGATCCATTAGCATCTCTCTTAGAACTGCCACACTTTGTGATTAAAGTCAGTGGAAAATATAACAACCCAATTGGCAGGGCTACTAATGGCCCAAATCTTTCAGAAATAAAGCTGAAGTGCTTGCTGAGGGTAAAGGGAGTGTGGAATGGATAATGGAAGAAGGCAGTTAAAAGTAAATTTGTGACCCTGTGACAAGTTGCCAAAATGAAGGCTATAATTGCTATGGCTATTTCTTTCTTCCTTTGTTTGTGTGTATATATATAGATGCACACACACAAATATGTTTGTTTTGTTCTCTCTATTATTCCCTTATCATATAACATAAAGTATGAACTTTATATCATAATATTTAATTTGCAAGGTATTAAGGACAAGAATGAATATCATCCAAGGACTTGCATCCTCTTCTGAGGAAATGTTAGTGTATTTTCAGTATGTAAGACAGTTGTATCATGTTAGGCAAAAATATAACTGTGTTATTCTCATTTGGAGATAAATATGGTTTAAGGAAATGTGTATGTGTGCCAAGTTGACACACTGATGGTTAATTTCATAGATAAGCTTATCTAGGTTATGGGGTCCAGTTGTTTGATCAAGCACTCGTCTGCTTGTTAGTATGAGGGTATTTCAAGAGGAGATTTGCATCTATAATCAGTTGATTGCATCTATGAACCACAAAGGAGATTTCCCTCAACAATATGGGAATTTTCCTCATCCAATCAGTTGGAGGTCTTAAAAGTCAGTACTGAGGAATTTAGAGATGAGAAGATGAATGCTGAGTAATTTCAGCACTGATTCTTGGCAGAATTTCCAGCCAGCCAGCTTCCCCTGGGGAATTCTGTCTAAGAACTTTGGCAGCACATTTATCAGATTTTCCAGTTGGGGACCTGCCCAATGCAGTTGGAATTTCCAGCCCTCGTGGTTATGTTCATTTCTTATAATAAATCATATGCACACACACACATAATCTGTTGGATCTGTTTCTCTGGAGGACTCTGACTAAGCAGGGATTATATTTAACTCTAATCTGAGAGAAATTGGTCAAGAACTAACTGATACTGCCTGTGAAAGACAGTATCTTGTCTTCCTATACTTTCTCAATCTGTTTGGTTAATATTTTGCTAGTGTTAAGGTCTACAGTTCATCCTCATCTTTCTTCAGGAATGTAAAATTCTGGTGTCAATTTCAGAAGATTTAAAATTTTATTTCCAATTATTACATATGCATTTGAAAGTGAAAGTAGGGCAGGATTACTTTGGAACATTACTAGTGCTAAGACATTGGCTGTTTTTGCTTCTGACCAATACAGTCTATACTTATATCACACAATCAAAATACAGTGCTAGGTGTAAAATGTTATTTATAGGGGAGAGTGGAAAATCATTGGATATATGGGAATCCCCTATATTTTCTGTGACTTTTCTGTAATATAAAGCTTCTTTGAAGATAAAATGAAAAAAAAAAAAAGACACTGGGTGAATATATGGAAGAAAATGTCACTGTACATACAAGAAAACAGATCTTACAGTGATGAAAGACACAATGTCTAAAAAATTTTTATATTACTTCAATTTTTTTTGTATTTTATTTGTTATTTTTAAAACTATTGTTATTTCATTTTCTTATAAATTTTATTTGGTTACTTTGTTGGCTTCATTTTTGCAGAAGTTTTGGATCAAAGAAAGGTCACAAATGTGGCAAGAGAGGATCATTGATGTGGGGTGTCAGTGATGGGGGGATGTGTTGGGAGGAGTATACCTGGGGCATGCCTCTAAGGCAGATGAATATATTCAAGTATTCACGGGGTGTTTTCTCAGTGGATGGAGACCCAAACAATAACTGAAAGAATATTGCATTCCCATCCTGAGGAATCCTGCTACATTCTCTAATAGAATGGCAAGAATCCCCCAAGTACAAGGGCAGTGCTTAGGGAAGGAGGATAGACCATTACTCCAGGCCCTTGATATTGATGCTTGTGCTTATGAACCTTTCCTTGTGAAATTGAAACGTAGCCTAGTATTATATATTGCCTAAGAGTTACCTCCTGAAAGCCTCCTTGTTGCTCTTATGTGGCCTCTATCTAATTCAAACTCAGCATATAGACACACTACCTTCGTTCCAGCCTGGGACATGATGCCCGGGGATGAGCCTCCCTGGCACTGAGGGATTATTACCAAGTGCTAATTAACAATGCATCCAGAAAAATATCTTGACCAAAAAGGGGAACTATTAAATACAAATAAATTTTTATGGCTAAGACATTTCAAAGTGAGTCAGGAAGTCATTCCAGAGGTTATGCTTATGTATGTCTCAGCAGAATCTCATTGACTGCCACAGTAAACAGTGCCTCAAACAGTAAGGCTGCTGAGGGCTCTGGAGACATCCAGACACTATAAGCAGGGCAGACAAGCTCAGGAACTCAATACCCTGTCAGCGGGCCTAACTTGGAATTTATGCTCCCCAGTGTAACAGACTTAGACTCATTTATAGTTTCCCTACACATGGCTCTTCTGCCCCTTTTTATTTGAACCTATAATTAGCACTATACTCATTAAATATAAGTCACAGAGAATTAAATCTTTGGTCCGTTCATGTGCCAATTGAGCCCTGAATCTCAGCAGAGTTGCAACACCTACTCTCCAGTTCATTGGACTCACCCAGGACAACTAACATGGAGATGATGATGGACAACACTCATCCCAAGGAACAGAGAGTGTCTGCAACTGCAAGCAAGGTAGTTCCATCCATCTGCCCCACGGAATCTAAGCCCACTCTCAATTAGAAACAGTGGGCATCACCATCCCAAAAGCTTCAAGATTGGGAAATGAATAATGGACTAAAGTAGACTTATTATTATTCTATTATAGACTTATTATTCTAGCAATGCAAGAACTTTTAACATTGATATAAAGGCAGTGGCCACCAGAGGTTCTGAGGGGAGAGAGAGAGGGAAGAATAGGTGTGATATGGGGGCATCTTTGGGATATTTTGGAATTGTCCTGCAAGACATTGCAATGATGGATACAAGCCATTATATATTTTGTCCTGCAAAATTGTGTGGAACAGAGTGTAAACTATAATGTAAACTATAGTCCATGGTTAGTAGCAATGCTTCAATATGTGTTCATCAATTGTAACAAATGTACCACACTAATGAAAGATGTTGTTAATGTGGGAAAGTGTGGAAGGGGAGGCCGTGGGGCATATGGGAATCCCCTATAATTTTTTATGTAACAGTAAATCTAAAGCTTCTTAAAAAAAAAAAAAAACTAATTAAAAAAGAAAAAAAATGTAGTGTTGGGGCAATTGAATTTTTTGTGAACTTTTCATAAAGTAAGGATGAATAAAGTTGAATTTCCTCTGCTTATAAACTGAAAAGAGCCCATTGCCCTTCTCTCCTTTCTAAATGTTCCTTTGGAAATGAGTAGGCCAGGGTCTTTTCTCTAAAGTTTTGAATGTAGATGAAATTCTCCAGCTGGCTCTCCACTTGTAACTCAGAGATGTCTGCACTCTATCCGTTTTGAAATGTAAACACCCAAAAAGATTGAGCTCTAGGCACCCTGACACATTGAGAGAAATGGTGTTATTCTTTGGTATGAGGATAATTAAAAACAAATGTCTATCTCAATTCCAGGAGAATTCAGGATGAACTATATGAAGGGACATACGGCCAATTCCAGGCTATAATTGCAAATTGTGCTGTCAAGTCCTCTTATGGGAAAACAGGATACGATTAATTCTAAAAAACCATGTGACATATGAGCTAAAAATAGTGTGGTAAAAGAGTATCATATCTGCTTGGATTTATAGTCACTTGCAGACTATATATGTGAATTTGTTTCTGCTTAATCAATAATAATTAGATTTCTCTTTCTTTCCTATGATGTAGAGAGGACACACTTTTAAATAACTGATTTTTTTTGCCTACCCTCCAATCCCTATATATAGATGAATTTGTACATATTGGTTGCTAATAATTTGATACATAGTATTATAGAATGATTATATTTATGAAAAAACTTGCAAATCAATAACACATGGACAAAATCCTAGAATAACTTATGTTCCAAAATTAACAGTATTTCTAATTGAAGGGGATGAAGATATTTTTTATTTTTGTACCTTACTGTAAGTTGTGATTTTTTTTCAATGACTATGAATTATGATAAATAAAAACACATGAACAATGATTAAGGGATTTCCATTTTGAAAAAAATATCATTTATATTAAAAAAATTTTCTGCTATGTATCAGAAGTTTCAATTCATGGTCTTTATTTGTTAGACAAGTATTTAATAAGCAATGAATTTATACAAAGTCTGTCATACATTGCTGATCAACTGGAGACAGTTGAGTTATTTATATCAGTTAGGTCAGATGTGAAAGGCTAGAATGAGGGACTTTAATGGTCTTAGTTTGGACAGTGGCAGAAAATAAACATGCTCTGAACTGTTGCCTCTTGTATGCCACAGTCATCCAATTGAATCTGCTGCCTTTAGTGGAAAATCTGGAGAATTTAAAGATTTTTACCCAAGCATTAAGGAATATGGGGTGAGATCCTAAAATGGCCACTTAATGTATCAAAGGAATTGGTGAAGGACCCACCGATTTTGCTTGTCTTTCCTCTTGCCTCTTTAACATTTTCAGTCCTTCTGATGAATATTTTGTAAATGATAACTTTTTTTTTAAAAAGATTTGTTTTTTTATTTATTTATCCCCCCCTTGCTGCTTGTATTTGCTGTGTGTTTTTTCTGTGTCTGCTTATCTCCCTCTTGCTGTGAGGTCTTGCTGCATCAGCCCACGGCACCGCGCGGGCCGGCCTGCCCTCACAAGGAGGCCCCGGGAAGCGAACCCGGGGCCTCCCATATGGTAAACGGGAGCTCTATCGATTGAGCCACACCCGCTTCCCTGTAAATGATAACTTCTAAAGTTTATTTCTAGTTTTTTCATGAATGCAATTCTGGTGTCAATTTCAGGACAAAATTTGACATTTCTTTTCTGTTACATAAGTGAGATTAAAAATGAAAAGAGAACACAGCAACTTTGATTACGTAACTAATGCTAAAATATCACCTGCTTCTTATTCTAGGGGCAATTGAATCTTTTTTGTAAACTCTATATACAAAACAGTTGCATTTCTAGCCTACCCTTCAAACTCTTTTCCAGATAAACTAAAATTATGGTCTGTAGATAAATTTTGGAAACGTTGGTTAAGAATAATTTATGGTATATACTGTATGATTCCATTTCTGAAAAATACTTATAAATCAGGGATAGAAAAACCTCCAAAGAATATATACTCTCAAATTCACAGTATTTCTAGTTCATCGAAGGGATTAGAGATTTTTTTTTTTTTTTTTTTTTTTTTGAGGTTCCGGTGCAGGGGATTGAACCCAGGACCTTGTATGCAGGAAGCCAGCACTCAATCACTGAGCCACATCGGTTCCCCTAGAGATTATTTTTAACATTGTTTCTGTGTATTATGACTATTTGTAATGACTGTGAATTGCTTTATTAATCACAGAAACACTCATATAACAAAAAGTATTTTACATTTTAAAAAAGAAAGCCATTTATTCCAAGTACATATTCTGAGTAATTTTGTTTATCAGGTATTGCAACTCAATTGATCATTTATTTGTTAGACAAGTATGTAAGAGATGACTATATCCAAAACTGCTATATATTACATCCACTGTGCACATTTGTTTTACTGACTGCAAGATAGACCAGATAGGAAAGGTTGCTTGGAATGAGTGATTGTTCTGGTATCCTTGGATTGGACAGTCTCCAGGGGCTTTTGTAGGGACCAAAAAAGTGCTTTATCCTGCTGAACAAATAAAGGAGAAACTGTTTCATGACAATAGCAGGTTGGAACTGGGGCAAGTTATTTTATCCACGTGGTAATTTACTTTAAACAGTTCAGAATAATCAATGTGATGGCTATGTTTACAAGCTGACTCCAATTTGCATCCATTGTGTGGTTAACAAACTTATGAATTGCCCTAATCTTTTACTTTAAGAGTTAGTGTTAAAGACAAATGAGTTCATATGGCTAAGAGACTTCAAAGCCAGTAAGGAGGTCAATCCAGAGTTTATGCTTATGCATGTCTCAGCAGGATCTCATTGACAGCCAAAGTAAATACTACCTCAAATAGCAGGACTCCTGAGGACTCTGGAGACATACAGACACTATAGGCCCTACTTTGGAGTTTACATTCCCCAGTGTGACAGAGTTGGACTCAGTTGTGATTTCCCTACACATGACTCTTCTGCCCCTTCTATTTGAACCTATAGTTAATATTAGAGTTGATAGGTGTACGTCCAAGAGATTTAAATCTTTGGGCTGTCCTTGCACCAGCTGAGCCCTGAATCTCAACGGAGTTGCAACACCTACTCTCCAGTTCATTGGAGTCACCCAGGACAACTAACACGGAGATGATGATGGACAACAACATGTGGGAGGTGTAGGGAGTGGGGCATGTAGGAATTCCTTATATTTTTAATGTAACATTTATGTAATCTAAGTATCTTTTAAAAAATCAATAAAAAATATATTTTTAAAAAGAGTGATTTAGCAGAGAAAGCATTGGATTCTGAAGTAACACAAAGTATTTGTTAAACAGCCTAAAGGTTAGTAGAAATAACAAAGTCAGTGATATTTAAATTATCTGATTGGTTAGGAGAGGTGAAGAGGATGCAGTAACTATTTATGAACAAGGCATAAGATAAGCCTGCCCAGTAGCTCAGCCAGCTGTGCAGTGTTCCAGGGCTAGAACCTCTGTCCCTCTTCTCTCCACTGCAGAGAGGATCCTGCTACCTAAACCGACTTCAAGCCTAGGCATCCTGCCACAGAGCCTCACTGTGTCCACCTTGAAGTTCTTCCCAGACAGGAACCTCCCCAAGTTGCAGACGGGTTGTTAAATGTACTTACCTCTTTGCTTTAAGAAAAGTACCTATACATGGCAGAATTTAATACAAAGTTGTTTTTAATTGAACCTCAAAACTTGGCATCAAGTTTGTGGGGTTGGGAGTTTAGGCTTCCTGACTTAACACCAGGGGCAACTAATGTTTCCAAAAGAACCCAACATCTGGAAAAGGCCACTTAGTTTCATCAATAAAAATGGAGAGTAAGGGACCAAGGAGAAGCATTAGAAAGCCCCTGTGTGTGTCAACAATAGGTGAGAGTCCAGAGCCTTTCAAGAGCTTCAAAGCCCAGTCAGTGCCATCAGGGCTTAACCCAGTGGATTCTTAGGTCAGCTCCAGCATCCCTGGGTGTGGGGTTGAGCTGAAGAAGGCAGGCTCCTAGTCCTACAAGGGGGTGGGGTATAAGGCAAGTTCCCTGAACAGGAACTCTGAGACAAGGCTGAAGGCTGAAGCCAAATGTTAGGACCCCAGGCAAACAGTGGGAAAGTGGAGCTCAGGGCAGGACCAGGCTCATCTCCCACTGTTGGTGCTGACAGCGATAAGTGAGTGTAGATAGGGCCTGAGAACCTGGTCGTGGCCTAGGAACCAAGCTGTGTGAATATGGGGAAATAAGACAGGGAACTGGGAAAGGAAAAAGGAGGGGCGCAGTGAGTACAACATCGCAGGGGCGACATAAAGCACTGTAGGCAGCCAGGCCTGAACTATTGTGCATGAAACTCAGAAAATAAGCGATTTCTTATTCTGCCCAACTAGTGGGGACAGAACACACTTGCCCTAACCCCTTCCCTACCAACTGAAGCCACAGGCAAGAAGATCCTCCCATTACACCCCTACTTAAACCCCAGTCCCAAGTCACTGGGGGCGCCTCTTCGCTAGTAAGAGCGCCAGTAAACTTTCACTTCCCAATAAACTTTGCTTGCTTGCGTAATTTGTGGCGCTTTTTGAATTCTTTCTCTGGACGTGGCCAAGAACCTGGAAGCCACACCCGGTAACAAAAAAATTCAGGAAGTTGGGGCAGACGGTGAAATCAATGTGAACTAATAAACAAGGCTTTCTGAAACTGTTAGGACAATCAGTTACAACCATCTTTTCCAATCAATTCTCAGCTGCTCTAGCTCTACCTTTGCCTCTCCTCATGAAACCTGTCAGTTGTTTTTAGGGCTGAAGCGTGAGGGACAGGAGGAGACTATCCAAAATCGAAATACACCACACTTTTGGCCATTTAACTGTTGAGGTTTCACCGTTTTTAACCCAGGCAGGAGAAGGAAGTGTGTGGGTTGGGGTGTGGTGGGAAATCCGTGAATACGCCACACCCTTCTTGGTAAACAGACTTGATTGTGCAGAACTCATTAGTACATAAGCGTTTGATGAAATTTTTGTGGTTGGCTTTGGTTTTCTGAGACTGACTATGAATCTAGAGAACCAGGTGTGAGTGTAAAGAAACTAATTGTACGTTGGGAATTTGCATCAACCTGTTTGGAGGTACTTTTTTCAGGGAAGTTTGTTTGATATATTTAAAATGTTTTTCGATTTGCTAATTTCTTTTCTCTTCCTGCCTTTTAAAAAATTAGGTATTGTCATTATTGATGTAGTGTATTTTTCATAGCAATAAAAATTTTTGTGTGTATCCTCTAATATTGTGTTCCAGAGAAAATTAGTATTATTTCATTGCATATTCTAGATTTTTCTAAAACGATTCTAGGGTGGCTATGGATTGGGGAGTCTGAGTCTTATGTAATTTGGGGTCTACTTTACGTGAAATAATACCAAATATAATAGCTGGAAAATGTGCTTATTAAAAATTTCTTTTTTAAAGAAGCTCTGAAAAATTTGAATACCTTCCCCAGATCTAGTTGAACTGTTTTTCTATTAGCCTAATCTCAGTAGTTTACTTTGTTCTTAGTTTCTAGGACAATAACCAGACCTTCCCCGGGAAGTCAGGAATAAGAGAACATCTCAGGAAAACCACCACAGAATGGCACCAGGAGCACCTTATAGCCCCGGAAGTCTGTAACTTCCCTGGGATAAAAGACTGAGAACCAGGATATCAAACAGGAGTTTTAGATACAGGAGATAAGAAATTTGCACACATCCCCTTCAGAAGACCCTGTAAAAGATTTCCAGAGTCATCACCCACATGGCAGGAATGCACCACGCAGTTATCACTTGATCCTCAACCCCTAACCCCCTGTAAAGACCCTAGCCCCCTTTCTCACTTTGAACGGGTTTTTGGTAAGATGCCCCCAGTTCCTTGCTTGTACACTTGCTGTAAATCACCTTCTCACTGAGAGACTTGTTTCTCCTTTGTAGTGCTGGACCCAGTGGGTGTTTCTATTGGAGATAGCTGTGTTCATGGTAACAAACACAAGTACAAAAGTGAATGTTTATTTAAAATGAGCAATGCATTAATACCCAACAACTACAAATGTTTTCTCTTTTTTTTTTTTTTTTTCATTTAGGGTCCTTTCTTCTTGTCATATTTGAATTTAATATATGCAATAATTCTTACATATGAATTTCAGGGTTATACATAGCAATTTAAATGTATTTTTATATTTCATTCAATTTTATTGAGCTTCAGAACTGCAATTATGTAATCAGATTATTCTTTTACTACTTCTGTTGCCTTGTGGATGGATATAGGTAGTAGCTCTCTTACTGGAACATTTGTGACTGTTTTTCTCTGCTCAGTTTGTTCTGAGTGGACTGAAAAGACAGGAATGAGGAAAATGGAAACTGCAGCAGTGACCTGAGGGATCCATTCTGGTTAGGCACCAATTCTCTTAAGACAGTAGTGCTCCCACCCTAACAAGAATGAAAGATCAGATACTCTGGAAAGTTATAATTTTTTAAATCTTTCAAAGTGGTGAGGTCACAAGGCATGCAGGTGAATTGAATTTGAAAGGATGATAATCCCCTTTGAGTAGATGGGCCACCCAAACATTTAACCTGTGATAGAGCATGGAGGTAAGACAAAATCAACTGAAATTTTAGTGAATTCTTTAAGGGATGTATAGGGACTAGTCTGAAAAGCTGTATTTTCTGAGAGCAGAGTCTACACATATTCTTAAGTCATTTTCCACCTGCCTCTGTCAGGTGATTATAAGGAAGATTAGATGCCGGACAGGAGACCTGGGATAGTCCTCTGTCCACCCTTGGGCAGGCAGGCTCCAAGGGTTTAGAATGTAGCAAGAGTGAGTGCCCGATTAACCGAGAAATACACATGCATTCACCAGGTACCTTGCTCTGAGTAATATGTAGTAGCAGCCAACTATTGCAACAGGGGAAGAAGTACACAGAGAGAAAGCACTCATGTGACACTGAGGCAGGATAGAATAGGGACCTAAGGAGGAGAGGCAGAAAACCCAATAAGCCACACAACCGCCACCTGATAATAGAGGATGAGGCAACGGCTTGCTGAGTTGCACAAGCAAGTTTTCAAGGGGCAACTTGCAGCACAGGATGCACCACCACCACCACCATCCACCTCGTGGACAGCTCGTGGACAGCAGCCAGAGGCCAACCACCACTGGACAACAACCCCTAAGAGAATCAAAGCACCCAATGAATTTCCCTTGCTTTGTCTCAAATACTTCAATCAGCACAGACCCTGGAGCCCTGGAGCCCATGAAACAGGGAACCCCAATGCAGAGAGCACGCCTCTGTCTTGAGCACACCCGCACCCATGTCTGAGGGTATACTTTTCCTTTTAAGCTCTTTCTCTAACTTTCTCATAACTGTGGTGCATCTCTGAACTCTTTCTTACGATGTAACCAAGGACCTGGAGATCAACACTGGTACCAACAAAGGGTCCGTTGAAAAGTGAGTGTGGAGCAGAATACTGAGAAAAACCTTCCGGTGCTCCAGGCCTTTCCACTAAGAACAATGTAGTGGTAGAACTCCGTGGAAGAATTCCGAGCTTGATGTCACTGAAGGTAGCTATAGCAACAACAAATCTCAGACCCACTGAACTGCAACCTCATTGAATCAATGTCCACATAAACATCTTAGCATAAGAGGTGTGCCTTTTCTAATCACACATATTGTTATCTCAGTTTCTGTTTTTCTAAAAAAGACACAGAAAAAAAAAAAAAATAAAAGCTGGGCATTCAATAAAAATTGTATCACACAGAAAAAAAAAAAATAGCTATCCATTGTCAAATGACAAAACCAGTAACAAATACAAATCGAGAACCAGAGGTAAGTAAAATGAAGAGCCTATCAGACAGGGACTTTGAGTCGTACAAGAGGAAGGAGTTTTAGACCAGTTCCCTGGAAAGCAACTGTAGAAGAATGGAGGCTGAAGCCAAATGTTGAGATCTCAGGCAAACAATGGAAAAGTGGAGATCCTGTCAGTATCCATATTATCTCCAAATATTAGTCCTGAAATGGTCAGCCTGTCAGGTGTCGATAGTTGCTGGGAGCCTGTCCTGGCCCTAGGACCTAGTTTTGCCAATATGGGGAGGTTCTGGAGGAAAGGGAAGGGATGAGATAGATAGGATGGAAAAAAACAAGGTTTCCTGAAATAGAATCAGTTGAGCCACATTTCCAATTAACACACTCTATTTAGAAGAAGCAGTTGAGTCTTTAAAATTTTTTTAAATTTTTTTATTTTTAAAGAAACTTTAGATTACATAAATATTATATAAAAAATATAGGGGATTCCCATATGCCTCACCCCCTCCCCCTCCCACAGTTTCTCACATTAACAACATCATTAAGTGTGTGGTACATTTGTTACAATTGATGAACACGTATTGAAGCATTGCCACTAACAATGGATTATAATTTACATTATTGTTTACATTCTGTCCCACACAATTTATAGGTTTTGACAAAATGTATAATGGCCTGTATCCATGCAGGACAATTCCTGTGTCCCCAAAGTACCCCATGTTAAACTTATTCTTCCTTCTCCCTTCCCTCAGAACCTCTGGTGGCTACTGCCTTTATATCAATGATACAAGTTTTTCCATTGCTAGGATAATAATAGTCTGTAATAGAATAATAATAAGTCTACTTTAGTCCACTGATCATTTCCCAATCTTGATAATTTTGGGATAGTGATGCTCACTCTGTTTCTAATTGAGAGGGGGCTTAGGTACCACAGGGAGTCTTTAAAATTTAAGAATCCTGTCAGGAACACACAGATTTTTTTGTACTGATGTCACAACCAGCCAACTGTAGTGAATGTCCTTAAACTGGTTATGTCCCACAACTATCGCTGCCCACTTTGATACTGAGAAGGCTAAGATGTCTTGTCATCTTTCCTGCCTTCTTAAGCTATTTCCTGTATCCTTGGAGAGAGGTCTGCTCTATTTTTCTTTGAATTTCTCACAAGTTTCTGCTGTGCTCCACCAACCAACTCTGAAGAGTTTCCTTAAGAAATAACAACAAAAAAAATATTGATGGCTATTGAAGCTCAGCCTAATAGGTAAGAAGGCAGCACCAGTGAGACTTTCTGGACTAAGTCTTCTTAGATGTGGAGAAATGAATATTGAAATGGCCAAAACAGCTGATTTCTTCCTGCACCAAAACATCACTTACAAAAAAATGGTTGTGAAATTGCCTTTCTATGAAATGGTTGAAAAAGTGCTTGAAATAGATCTTTTACTCTTTCAATAATTCAACAAGTATTTATTACTTTTCAATTATGTGGGAGGCCTTTTGCCAGAAGCCTTATGTTGAGGTTTACATAAGCAGATGACAACTCATAACTGAAAGCCAAGAGCATGAAGAATCCTTTACTCTGCTCTTAAAGTCTCTTATCTTACTCCTGATCTCTTCCTGATCTGTAAACTACTATTATTTCATATCAACCTTCCCTTTGTTCATGGTTTTATGTTCCCATTGTCTTCATGGGCTATTTCATTTACATTTCATTTAATTGCAGCTAGAATGTTTCCTTATAATTAAGGTGTTATGAAAAAGGACATGCTGAGTACTAGACAGCTCAGTTCTGTGGAAACTGGATGTGGGTTGCAGGTGTGGGTCATGAGCCTGGGGAGATTTGATAGGGAAGCAGGGGTAACCCTGCTCTCTCTCCCCTTAACTGTACCACCCAGAAGGGCACCGTGCTGTATTGAATTAAATACCCCAGTTTACACATGTTAGTCTTAATCCACCTCCTTGTGGGTGTGAATCCATTGTAAAATCAACCTTTCAAAGATATTAATTTTTGTGAAGATGTGGCCCCCATGAATGAGGGTGGGCTTTATCCATATTACTGGAGCCCTTAAAAGCAGAAGACAGAGTAAGAGAAAGCCCAGGGAAGGAGCTGGAGGTGGAAGTCAATGGAACTGGGAAGAGAAAGGAGAAGACATCATGATATGATGTGAGGCAGGGAGGCAAGCCAAGGAACCCCAAGGATCCCTGGCAGCAAGCACCAGAATATTACAGACTGTGGGAAGAAAGCAGCACCTTGTAGATGCCAGGACTGTGGTCTTCTCCTTTCCCCCAAACCATGCACCAATAAATGACAAAAAAAGACGTGTGCTATGAGGAGCATTCTGTTGGGTGATACCAATGGGCCTTAGGGGGCTGGCTTAGCTGTAGGGCTTCTCCTTCCAGTGGCCTTGGTTGGGGAAACTGTAAGGCGATTAAGCATTGCCTCCCAATCCTCAAATACACAGATCTGTGCCCTTAAGACATTGGAGGGAAGGAAGAAATGAAGACTGATCACAATGTTGCTATCTGTGTCTCCAAAGACAATGTACACATTCCCCCTCTCTGTCAGCCTGAGATACCATTTCCAGTGCAAAACTGATCCTTATATAAAAGCATGGTTTTATTTAGCATAAACATTCTACACTAATAGAAGAACTATAATGGAAATGAGAAGTCTGCAATATTCTGGCACTTTCTTTTTTATTTTAAAGATCATAATTGCTGTGTGGTCAAAGGAAGTGGCTTCATTCCAGGGTATTAGTATGGGTATAAAGCGTGAAGAACACAAAGCACATGGTATGTCCAGTCCCTCAGAGAGAACAGGGCAGCAGGGACAGAAATGTGGGCATGTCCTTTCTGTTTCAAGGAGTCCCTTCTGCACTGGTGTCTAGTACTGTGTTCTTTATTTGCAGACCTCTAGAGATGAGCTAATATTGTGAGGACATGGTAAATTGAGGCCCTATCTGAGGGCAGCCTGTGTATTCAAACAACATTCTTTGAACACCAGGTGTGAATGGAGTGGGTTCCTATTAGGAGCTAATAATAAGATGATGAAGGCCAAGTATCTGAATCATGAGACGGTAGGAGAGACAGAAGTATATAGGCAATTTCAATTTTCACAATTGTATAAAACACTATGGTAAGAGTGACAACACAGGCACAATGGCAGCTCATAGAATGGACATGGCATCCAGGAAGTCAGGAAAGAGAAGACTGAAGGATGCACAGATTTTAACAAGTGAAGAGTGTAGGGTGAGGAAGAGTGTTTTAAGAAGTCTCTCTATTGTTTGAGAGCCGGAATCAAGAGCTAACATGTCCACCTTGCTGAATTACAAGGAGTTCATTCTAGTGAGAGCTGAGTCTAAATCAGTAGAGAGCTGTTAAGGATTTGCAAACAAGTTGAGTAGATCCCAAAGACAAATTCTGCTTCTAATTCACCAGTGTTCTAATTTGGGGGGTGATTTTGAGGCCATTCCAGCCAAACTCCCAAGGGACATTGCATCTGAAAAGAAATTGGGGACACAAATTCAAGACCTTACTGAAAGGCCATAATATAAGTAAGGTTATGATGCATATTTTGTGCTTTCCAGTTCCCTGTTGTGATCAGCACAGTCCTGCGAGCTGATACTGCCATTTCTAATAGCATTAAACACGTTCATCCTGTCATGGGAACTTGCCTAATCCGTGTATTTTTATTTCATTTTAATTCTAGTAATTGTATTAATTTATTTTGGAATAAGTAATATTATTCATGCCATATAAAATGTAAAAGGAACAGAAGAATATACAACTTAAATTTAGTTATCCTTCCACGCTTCACCTTGACCACCCAGGTTCCTTCCTCAGTTGTGAAAATGGTTACTAGTTTATTGTATATTTTTCTGAGATGGATAATAATATATGTACATATCCATTAGTTTGCAAATTCAGTGTCTGCAACCATACACACTTTTTGCATCTTTCCATTTACCTTTATAATAAATCTTGGAGATTTTCTCCTGTTAGTGCAAATAGAATTTCCCTTTTCATTTCAGTGATTGTAGAATATTATTTGGTAAGTGTGTCCTATGATTTCCATTACCAGAGACTTAAGATTTGTTTCAAACATTTGCTATTACATAATTGCAACACATATCCTTGTACATATGCCATTTTCCACTAGGGCAAATAAATCTATAAAGACAAATTCCTTAATATGGACTTGCTGGATCAAAGGTATGTGCACTTAAACATTTGATAAACAATTGTTCCAATTTTAATTCTCACTAGCAAATATGAGAGATTGCTTGTTTCCCCAAACCCTTGTCAAACCAGTATCCTGTCAACTATGTTATTATTTGACAATCTTAGAAGTAAAACAGGTATCTCATAGTTTTAATTTGCACATCTTTTATTATCAGTAAAGATAAACATTTTCATTTTCTTGTTACAATTTTTTTCATGTGAATGGGTTTTCTTGTTCTTTATTTCACTCATTTATATGGGAAGCTTGTAGTTTAAAGAAATCATCTCCTTTTCTAAAATATAAATTGCAAAAATATTTTCTTCATCTTGACTTTTGTATTTTTTTCTTTGCCTATATCTTTTCCTGGAATAATTTCATTATTTTTGCATACTTGAATTTATTAATCTTTTCTTTTTATATATTCCTTTTACATTACATTTAAAAATGGCTTCCCTCCTCCAACAACTTTCCCTTATTTTGTAAATTTTAACATTTATTTTTTTGTTTGTACCTTTCATTCAGCTGAGATTTATTTATAAGAGGTAAGGAGTTTCCAACTTTATTTTATTTTTTCAGATGGCTATCCATTTTACACATGCCATTTACTAAGTATGCCACATTCCTTCATTAATGTGAGAATAAACATGTGTCTGATAATAAATTTCCGTATGAATTTGTGTTAACTTTCAAGTCTGCTTTTTTCCTGCATGAATACTCAAGTACCAATGCCACTGGGCTAATTGTTAGAATTAACAATTAATTAATTGATCTAAATGGTTAGAGCTTGTCCCCTATAAGTGTCTTTTTCTCTGAATTATATTGGATATATTCCATTGTAATTTTTCTATATATACTTTGAAATAAATTTGTCTACTCCCAAAATATATTTTGGCATATTTATCTGTCATATATTTATTAAATGTGTACATTGACTTATAAGGCTTGACATGTACATTTTATAAATATTTGTGTCTTTTAGTAACATTGTAAAGATTTCTTCACATGAATTTTACATATTTCTTGATAATTTCATACTGAAATTTTTCATTTGTTTTGATGCTATAACAAATTTGGTCTTTTCACCCATTGTATATTTGAACTTGTTTCCCATTTCTTTAAATAAATTAATTCAACAAAAATTCAGTTCATCTTTTGTATGCCAGGCCTTGATATTCCTTGGTCATCAGTTTTTGGTTTTAAAGTTTTGTTTCATGAAACTAGTATAATACATGTACTTCACAAAACAGACACAGGAACAAGGTGTTTAAACAAAGGAGGCTAATTTTTTAATTTCCTAGCAGGAATTCTAAACCTATTTAATTGTTGAATTGACAATTTTCATCCCTAAACCAACTAGCTTACCAGGACCAGGTTCTGCTACCATTATCTCATTGCCAGGTACATCAAGCAACTGTTTAAATAATGAGGGTTCATTTGATTTCACTGTTTCAGTCTCTTCTTTTAGTGAATTTATTTCTTCACTTAACTCTGCAGATTTCTTTTTAAATCCTTCATTAGGTCGTTTTCCTTGGACTTATACAAGGGAAAGAATATACTTTTGAAAATCCCCAAAGGTAAAAGTCAGGGTTTTGTATTTAACAACTTCAGCAGCTAAGCACAGGAGTCTACTTCTTTACCAACACCGAGTGTTCTTTGATGGGGTTGTCCACAGTTTCCAAAGGTTTGGACCTGGATATTGAGAGTATTTATGGCTTCAACCTTCCTAGATTTCCTCAAAAGCATCTCAGTGAGGAAAAGAAAGGTAGAGAGAGGCCAAGTTTGAGAATTATACCTTGAATGTGTTTCAGCCCAAAGGTTGCCCTTTGGGAGGTAGGTTTGATGCTGATTATTACTTATGTCCATTTGTGGTAGAATGGTCACACACCTAACAAATAATGGGAACCCCGATGCTGCACATAAAATTGGTTATCAGGATCCAAGTAGGATCAATAAAAGAATTTTCCTCTGTGTTTTATAGGGTGAATCAGGCAACTCGGAAAACAAAAGCAGTAAGTTTAAGAGCTTTAAGCATCTTCTATTTGTTATCAGGGAAATCTGAAACTTTAAACACCAACAGGGTATATTTCAGCTCTCTTTGAAGGTGAAGGTTGTGCCCCAAATCTCAAGGAATATAGGACTGTTCGACTAAGGTCCATTCAACTGGGGTGCAATGAGAACATCATATCACAACAAATAGCAGCCCAATGCCTAGCGGATGTTTTTTGTTCTCTCCAAAGGCTCATACCAAGGAAGATCCTGCAGACTTGTGGATCTAAGGTCCTTAGCAGGATCCAGAAGGATCTGAGGCATTAAGGGATTCATATGCCTTTTGTCCTTCCCTCTGGTATCATAATTTGGTTCAAATTTTGGTCCATACTTTCCTAAAGTACCTGGGCACTGTCCAGGCCTGACTTACCTTCAGCTTATGCTCCAGCATCCTTTCCTGCTCTCTCAGAATGTTTTCTCTTTCCTTCTCCATCTTCTCTCTCAGTTGGGCCATGCTTTCCTTGAAGCTTCTCTCTTGGGTCTCCATCTTTAGCTGCTGCTCTTCCTGTTTCTGTTTTAGCAGCTCGTTTTCCTTTTCGGCTGCCTCCTTTTGAGCACGCTCCACTGCCCCATTGAAGGTTCAAGAAATGGAAGAAAATGACAGTCAGGCCTGAGCCCAACACATCTTAACACCCTACTCTGCTCAAACACAAAGCCAGATTTGAAAGGCAGGATCAGAAAATAACTGATTCTATGTAGTGTCCACACCCAAGAGCATGTTTCAGAATGGGGTGAAAAGGCACTGCCTGTCTGGCTCACAAACATCCACAGAATGTTATTTTCAGATTTGGTCGAGTGTGTTCTGCAGGAAAGGAGAAAGCTCATTGTCTCAAGATGATTTTTGTGTCAGATGAGTCAGGGTAACTGCAGACGTCTCCCTGCCCTGCTGTGAGCTGAGGCCTGCCTCTGTACCTGCAATAGCCTTCTTTCCATCAGTGAAGGCTTTGTCTGACTCTGCAACTGCAGGAACCTCTGGAGGGCCTTGTTCGCCTGAGGAAACAAAGGTACGTTAAGCAGCAAAGATCTAGTCTCTTGCTGGGGAAATTATAGTTCTATGAAATCCCAAATAAGACCCTGTAAGTTTTCCTACAAAGGTTCCCCCAATGATTCTTTCCTTCTCTTGCTGAAATATAAAGTCCAAAGCCATTTTGGTACATGAAAACCTTTCAGCATCCTTCCTAGCTCCCCAACTTCCTCTCCAAATGATGCCACCCACCCAGTCAACAAGATTTATATGCAGTTCTACTCAGACATATCCTCTTTTGATTTTATATATTTGCACATTCTTTTCTTCTGGAAGGATGCTCTTGTTCCCTCTCTCAGTAGAATAATATCCATCTATATTTCAACTTGTATATCCTACTTCCTCTAGGCTGTCTTCTCAGCTCTACCTCCTGCTGGCTGTGTGACCTTGGGCAACTTATTAACTTCTCTGTATCCCATTTCTCAATTGTGTAGTGAGGAAAACCGTAGTACCTAATTCATGCTATTATTCTGAGGATTACATTGACTAAGACCATGCCCAGTATAGTCAGTGTTAGGCTCATGTCATACAATATTAGGTTCTCTGTATTTAGCACAAACACTCTAAGTTTTTGATAAATAAAACAGTGTTTACTCCCACCTGGATTCCCAATTCTAAACCATTTCTTTTTGAAGGAATATTCCACCATCTTTAAGATGTCTAAGTAATTGTAGATATAAAAACTAAAAATGCCAAGATGTAACTATGCTCTGCTTCTGTGCACTGCAACTGGGGCTGTGGTCTTTCATTTTCAGAAACAGCAACAAGACCATCTGTCTGATCTAATCTGCTGTCCCTCCCACATCAGCCCTTATTCCTACCTTAACTCCTTTTCTGGGTACGAGTTTATAGTCCTGTTCAACCTTTGTCTTTGTTTCTATGTAGAGTTTGTGCCCTCCAGGAATGGAGACAATACCTCTTGAAATATGTTCCATCAGGGACTCTGGAAGCTGCTTAAGTTCAGCCCGGCAATATTTGACAGACATCTCTTCATTCTGCAGTAAGAAATTCTCCTTCTTTTTCTCTTTGGTGCCCTGTTAAGGAAATGTAGAGAAATACAACCAAAAGACACTTTTAGAGGGGGTAGTCGACTGTGGTCCTCTTGGAAAAAACAGTCTGCCAGCCTCAGAGTGGAGTGGGACATGGAGTGGACCAGGAGTCAGGAGACTTTTAAAATCCTGATTCTGACCAATCTCTGCTTGCAATATTTGGAACAGAAAATCTCCCTTTGATGTCTGGCTCATCATCTGTAAAATGATGGGGATGGACTCCATGAATTCCATGGTTCCTTTAGATGTAGTATGGCTTCAGTGATACAGCCATCAACAGTGAAGCATAGAATGTTGAATCATGGCTTGATGTTGAGTTTCCTCAGAGACTTTAGGTTGCTACAGATTAAAATGTGTACAACACAAAACAATCTGCTCAGTAAAGGCTTAAGTGTACTCTGAGCAGAGTTTGGAACGTTTTACAAACTCTTTTAAAGAGGATTTGAGTCTGTGAGGATATAGGAACTGGCATTTTTTGGTTGAACCTGGAATAGAAAATCTACTTCCTTTTGCATCACTTCCTCAATATAAAGTAAGATTTTTGTCACTTGTAGGCTGATCAAAGACAGACTGAAGGAATTTCAGCAAAGCTGCCTATGACAAGCAGAATTACAATTTTCCCAAGATTTCTCTCCCCTGTTAACCGCACCCTGCAAGGTCCCTAGGCCTGTGAATTTGATGGATTTTACTCCCATGGTTAAGTTAAGTTATTTGGCACAAGCTAACTTCAAGAAATGGAGATGACCCCAGTGGATTTTATCTAAACACCTGAGCTGTTTGAAATCGGAGACTTTTCTCCAGTTCTCGGTAGCAGAGGAAGTAGGAGATATTAAAGCACAAGAAGTTTTCCATGTACCATTACTAGTTTGAAGATATAGGGGAGCACTTGGAAAGAACTGAAGGAAGCCTCTAAGAGCTGGCAGTGACTCCAGATGACAATCAGTAAAAAAATGGAACAAAAGTCCTATATCTAAAAGGAACTTTTTTCAACCAATACCTGAATGAACTTACAAGTTCCCCAGATTTGCAAATGAGGGCTCAGTCCAGCCAACACCTAGTTTTCATCCTGTGGTACTCTTAGCAGAGCACCCAGTCCCCTGGTGACAGATTTCTGACCTGCAGAAATTTGAGCTAATAATTGAGCAACTACGAGACAGAGAAGTAGAATCTGACCAGCCTCTATGCCCATTAACCCAGTGACCTTGGGGTTGGCTCCTGGAAGGATACTACAGCTGCTCCAGGGCCTGGTGGTTGATGGTGCTCATGCTATTGTAGACAAAGGTGCTGCTCAGAAGCACGGCCAGCGCAAAGATCCACAAGTTGTTCTTAGGGTCGCCCTGGGGAGCACATCAGAGCAGGGGGCTTCATTCTATCGCTTGTCCATTCACTCTTTCAGTTGTACTATATGTAGTTCAGTAGGAGGAGGATGGACACAAATTTTGGAGACGATCCTAATTTCAAATCTCACTTTTGGTATTTACATTGACCCCTGTCAGGCCTTGGTGTTATATTTATTTAAGTGAGTGAAAATGTGTAAACTGTGGAAAATGTTTAAAATAAAGTAAAATAAGAATATAATTTCACATTTTCTTGTATGCGCTTAAAGAAACCGGAAAATTATATAATAAAGTTTAAAAAAATTCTTCCATGATTAGGTGGACTGGGATGGACTGCGGTGGTCTGGGTGAGGTCCGGGAGGATGGAAGCATGTTGTTCATGTGGCTAAGTGTAGTTTAATCTAATTTATTTTCGTTGTAGTATTATGTAGTTTATTTTATGCATTTAACAACACCATTCAGAAGAAGCGTCAGTAGGTTTCACCAGGCTTCCTTAGGCATCCGTGGCACAAAAAAAGCTTAAGAATTCCTGTCCTAAATGAATATGCTTTTCCATTATTGCCTTTCCCTTTAAAAAAAAAAAAAATCATTGTGTTAACATAAATAAAACAAAATTTGCCATTTTTACAATTTGCAAATTTGGCATTTCACTGGCACTAATTAAGTTCACATTATCCCATTCACTATAGATTCCAATTCACTATCAATTAATAAGATTTTTCAGTGTTCACCACCCCAAACAAAGATTAACCACTAAACATTTATTCCCCATTACCCCTACACACAGTTCCTGATAACTTCTAGTTTGCCAAAAATAAAAATAAAAACAAACACCTTTAATATAGCATGTCGTAGGTGAGCAGTAATAAGCAGGTGATTTTCCTTTGACAAATACATAGATCATGGGTTATATTAGGGACACATAAACTAGTCAATTCTATTCAACAACTATTCATTAGGCATCTATGAAATTCCAGACACTATATTAGATGGGGGGATGCAAAGTTCCATACTCTAATCTCCTCTCTTGAGAGTATGACTTTCTGTAGTTACAATCATGGAAACATACATGAAACCAAGGTCATAATCTCTTCCAGGATTGTAACCAAAAGGAATTATGTAAAATACAAAGGTATAATTTCAATAAACAGGAGCAAGTAATGACAGCAAGAAGGGACTACATCTGACTGGGATATATTGGCCTTGGGTTGAAAAACAGCTGGGCTTTAAAAATTGATAGAATGTAGACATAGAGAGTTGAGGGGATCATGCAGGTGGAAAAAAGCCACATCTGAAATGTTAGAAAGCTCAGTTTATAAAAGTTATTTTAGAATTATTCCATTTGATTGAAGCAGTGGGTTCATGTGTAAAAGTGGAAGATGAAGTTGGAAACAAGACAGGAAGGGCTTTATAGGATGGACAAATAGAATTAGATATTACCCAAATCACACCATAAGCTCTGTAGTCAGGAAGTAGTTCTATTTCCATCATTAATTTGTAAGATGGTATATTTTGGTCCCTTGAACAAATGCAGCATCTGTAATCTATGTTTAACAGACTTGATCTTGAAGATTGGAAACATTTTTTATAATTTAAGGAAAAGCCTATTTCTTACACCCTTTGTACATTATGTCCCAAAGAACCCAATTTATATGAAAAATGTAGGATTTGCACTAACTGCAATCCTATTTTATAATCAAGAATCCATCATTATTTTATACTGAGATTGTTAATGAGAACTTTAAAATTGAACACAGTCTCTAAATTCTTTTTTTTTTCTGGGGGCGGGGGGGTGGAAGCCAACAATTTACTGCTGCTACTTTAGACTCAGAGTAATGTAAAATAAGGAGAAACTGTTCATTGTACCTAATACAATAAAAACAAAATCCCTTACACAATATTTTTGGTGAGTTAATTTCAAACTTTCATAAAAAGTTGGTATAGAATTAAACTCCAAAGCTCAGAAAATGGGACCTGAACTTTACGAATGTTTCTGGCATTGCTCAAGCCTTTCTGTAAAGCTCAAGGTTTTTGAAAAATCTATTTAAGTGATTACTTCACTGAGACCCCATTTTCAAGGCTTCTACCTCCATCTCCACACACAGTTTAACTGGTAGCTCCCATTAATCCCACATGTTAACCTTTAGATGTCATTTCCTCAGGGAAGTTTCTCTAACCTCTTGGACTGGATTAGGTGTCCATTTCTCACATCCACAGCACCCTGTGTTCTTACTGTCTCTCCAACTAGCCTCTAGCACTTACTTTTTCTCACTGTTGTATCTATAGTACTTGACACAGAGCCCTGGAATTGAGTCATGCAGTAAGTATTTATTTGTTGTATCATCTCCTGAATGTGAAAAGTAAAAAGATCTTGCCTTATATATCAAAATATTGAGCATAACAAGGATAAAGATAAAAATTTAGGATTCAACCTCAAAATGCCTAACTGTATTTCCAGTTTGCAGGAATAGGTCACCAAAGTTAAAAGGGGCCAATATAAGGTAAGGTAAAGAACATTTCCCTACAACTCTGTGCCCTACCTTTTCCACATCCCCCAGCCCCTCAGTGTCCAGAAGGACCAGGGTGCGGTTCTTCTTGTAGGGGTGAGGTACGCAACACATCCAGATGCCCTTGGTTTCAGACCTCACCGTGGAACCCAGATGGAAGCCTGCAGGGGAGAGGAAAAAACAATATAGATGTTTCAGCATACTGAGAATTGAGTGGATTGGGGCCCAACCCTGATGGAGCTGAGCCAAAGTGGAAGTAAGTCATTATGAAACGTAGCTTCTTATTCTGTATTCTTAAAAAGGACTAAGAGGATGATGGCTAAATACTCTTAAAGTCAATAAGAGCCAAAAGAGACAACACAATGGAAAAAAAGACTTGAGCAGGCATTTTATATCATAGGAAATACAAATGACAAATACATTTGTGAGATGGAGCTTACCCTTACTGATAGAGAGACAAATAACATGCAACTATATAGTCACCAACACAGCAAAATTACATGTCTGATGTTGCCAAATTTTTGTAAGGAAGTGGAGAATCTGCAATTACTATTAATAAGCATACAAATTTCAAAAAGTTTTCAAAATTATTTGATATTAGTATGAAAGCCTAAAGATACACCTACCTTGTCAACTAGAAATTCCACTTCTGGAATATTATACAAAGGAAGCTTGTGGACTTGTATGCCAGGAAAAAAGTAAAACTCATGAGAGCCAAATTCATAAAAGTTAGAATTTGTGACTAATACATATGTTCATCAATTACAAATGGATAAAGAAATTGTTCTATCTTCATACAATTGCATACTATAAAGCACAGAGAATAAATAAATTACAGATACATATGATGAACTGAATAAATCTTTTTTTTTTATTGTGGGTAAAAATCAAATTTTTCACAATACATACAAATATTTGTAAAATGATATATAAATACATATGCATATATGTGCATTTGTTTACATAAATGTTATTTGTTATATATATATATATATATGTATTTTTAAAGGTGCTAAGATTACCTAAATACTACTCAGAAATTACAGGGATTCCCATGTTCCCCACCTCCCACACCTCCAACAACATCCCACACCACCATCCTTCATCCGTGTGACACAACACCCGCAATGGATATACACATCCTGGGGCCTTGCCACCGAGCATGGACCACCGTTCACATCATAGACCACACTTTCTCCCACACAGTTCTGCATGGTATATGCTGATGGAAAATGGCCTACATCCGTCACCGCAATGCCACTCAGGACAACCCCCAAGACCCAAAAAAGCCCCTGTATTTCAACTGCCCCTCCTCTCCCTGCCCCAAAAATGTCCAGTGGCCACCATCTCCACCTCACTGTTACAATGGAAGAAATTGTAACAGTGAGGTGAATGAATCTTATAAACTATTTGTTGAGCAGAAGAATCAAGGTGCCAAAAAATACATACAATTTGTAATTCCATTTATATAAAGTTTAAAAGCAGACCAAACTAAATTATTTTTTAAAATGCATATATTGATTGCAATCCCATTTTGAAAATGCAAGTGATGAAATGTCATAAAATCAAAATATTGTTGAGCTCTAGTGAGGGTATGTAAGGGTGAAATGGGCTTTTGGGTTTTGACAATGTTTTATGTTTCACTTGGGTAGTGATGACACAGGTGTTCATTTGTATTTACTAATTTTATCACACATTTATGTTTTATGCACTTGTCTTTATGTGTTATAGTGAAACTATTATAAAATGTTAGTGTGTAAAGGGCTATACTATATCAGATTTGACTATGAAAATGAGTAAGAAAATCACATGGTAATTCGATTGTGAGGGGAAAAGATCTTTCCAATGTTCCTTCTCTTATTCCATCCCTCCCTCTCTCCCTCCCTCCCTTCCTTCCTTCCTCCCTTTTCTTTCCTTTCCTTTCCTTCCTTTCCTTCCTCTCTCCCTCCCTCCCTCCTTTCCTTTCCTTCCTTCCTTCCTTCCTTCCTTCCTTCCTTCCTTCCTTCCTTCCTTCCTTCCTTCCTTCCTTCCTTCCTTCCTTCCTTCCTTCCAGTTTAAAAAACAGAACATGTTAGAATACATTTGTATGCTGCTTGAAATGACCCTATACTTTAGTGAGAAGTGATTTGGGAGAAAGAAAACAGATAATTGCAGGAGCTGAGCTTCTAACCAGGTGAGAAAGGATGGGACCCGGAAGACTAGTAGGGTGGAGCCTTTGATAAGGTTGGAGAACTCTTCTATGTTACTGGAGAAAAGATTGATATTTTGTGGAGAGATGGGTTGAGGTTGTAAATTTGGTGGTAAGAATTAGGTTTCTTTATTGAAATGAGTTGGGCCCTTCCTTAAGCTGAACCTTTTGGAAGCATGATTAGCCTGCACTATCACCAGTTCCAAGCAAAATTCCCCTGCCCCAGGAAAGCACTCACCATGGTTCTGTCCTGCTAGGAGGTTCATCAGGCAGGACTTTCCAGTACGATACAGCCCCACGAAGTCCACCACAATCACAAGCTATGCCATCTCATGAATCTTTAATGCTTTTGGGTTCACTGTCCGTTGCCCTTTCTCGTTTTCCACCAGACAAACGGGGGCCGTCATGGTGGATCCAGATGCCATGGTAATCTGCAAATACAGAGGAGCCACTCAACAGAATATAAGTTCCCAAAGTCCTCTCTATGTTTGTGAAAGCACATGCATTTAGTTTTTCTTTTGCTGAACCTTGTAAATAAACTTCTCACTGTTTGTACATTTCTTAGGAAAAAGGAAGTAGTCTAGCAATGGCAGATCATGGAACTCACCCTCTATCATCCCATAACCCCTGTTGATACTGATTATGGAACATGGAATATAACTGGTCTCCAATGATTCATTCCCATAAATATAATATACTAGTTATGAATTCCTCCTTGTGTGAACGCCGCATCCAGAGATCTCATAGACAATATCTTATTACTTCTTACGAGAACCTTAAAGGTTAAAGAATTTTATCTTTTCTTAGTAGATAAAGTAAAGGAAGTATGTATAGGCAGAATGATTTGTTAGAGGCTTAATAGTCATTTGGTGTCAGAAGTAGTTTTGAGCTTCAGTCTGTCTGTCTTACTATACTACTTGCAACAAAGACTTACCTGTTAATTATATTAGCAGACACACATAGAACAATAATTTGATTATTCAATTGTAGTTCAGTATCACAAAACAATGTGAAATGAGAAAGTATTAATACATGGAAAATATTCATGGATTTTCTGAGGATTAGGCTGGGAAAGAGGGAGAAAGAGAGAAAGAGAGAAAGAGAGACAGAGACAGAGAGAGAGAGAGAGAGAGAGGCATTGACTAAAGATCCTGGAAAGAGGCATGACTGATAAACTGAAAGAGTCAGCATGATATAATGTGTTTGGAGCCCGTCTGCTAAGATCCAATATTGGATCCATTCTTTACTATCTATGTGACCATGGGATTGATAAGTTATCTCTCTGTGCTTGTGTTTCTTTTCTGTAAAATGTGAAGACTAATGCTAACTAGCTCATAGGATCATTAGGAGGATTAAATTCTCACAATATTTAGCTGTATTTAAAATCATGCCTGTACATAGTATGGGTTATATAAATATTTGTTAGAGAAAAACCACATGTCTGAGGAGGCAGGAAGGGTGGAATTCCAAATGAAGGTGAGGGATCAAGTTTGACCAGAAACAGTGATATTCCTCTTCCAGCAGCAAAAGGCAGGTGTGAAAGAGGCAAGGATGATCAGGAAAGTGGGGGACATATCCCATGAGGAAGATGAGCAGGCAGAAAAAGACCAGGGGAAGGGGCTGACAGAGAGGACACTCGAGGAGAATGAGTTATGCAAGAGGAACCCAGAGAATCCTGGGATATCAGAGCACAAATTCTGAAGTCAGACTGGCAGGGTTTAAAGCCTAGGGTTCAAGTTACTTATTGTCTGTGAGACCTTGAAAAGCAGCTCGACTCTCTAAGACTCAGCTTTCTTATAGGGATTATAATTGCTGCTTGATTCATTACTGTAGAGGCTAATAACAAATAGTCTCTCAATAAATTATTTTTATTTCTTCAGCATTAATGTATTAATTCTTCTAAACTCAGCAAGTTCAGTAACAAATTAATATCTGTCCATAATTTCTATAAGATGAAATTACCAAGAAATACTATGGAAACAAAAGATATTTTTGCTAGAAAAAAACTCTCTTCTGCACAGTTTCATTTCTTTTTCTACAGGTATTGGGGAACAGAGGTGGTTGTGTTAAACATGAAGCTTAGGCTGCCAGAAAAAAAGTAGTGGAAAACATACATGTATTAGACTGAATATTTTAAAAAGCTTTGTGAAGAAGTAGAAGAGCTTACAATGATATCTGTTTTTTGTTTTCTAATACAAAGTAGGACCAAGGTATCAAAGCAGAGAAGGTTTTTTTTAACTCTAAATGAAAGAAGTACAATGAAATAGATCTGTGAAAGCAGGTACACAATAGTTGCATAAGTAACTGTCCATAAGAATCAACAGCGTTGATGGCTAAAAATATACAAGAACCCATATATATTTTTTTCCAATTATCAATTTTATTTGGAATAGTAAGGGGCCCCAAATACCCAACAATATCTTGTAAAAGAAGAATGAAGTTGGAGGACTTTCACTTCCTGACTTTAAAGCATCTTAATTAGCTATAGAGGTAAAAAAAACAGCATGGTACTGGAATATAGACAGACAGATTGACCAAATCTAGAACTCAGAAATAGACCCTCACATCTACAGTCAAATGGTTTTTTTTTTTTTCTTACATAAATGTTATTTTATATATATAAATAACAAGTACCATGTGTTATCCTGATGCAGTTTGTGTATGGACTGCACATTTAGAAGCAGTGCACAATAAATAAATAGGCTTAGACCTTGTAGATATTTTAAACAGTTGATTAGTGAGAGGGAGATCGTTCTATTCTATATAATACAGCTTTGAGGTATCTTTGGAAAATTAAGTGTTCTTAGTACAAAGTCAAGCAAAGGACAATCTTTAAGGATTTGAGTGGTCTTCAAGGTAGAGACTTTATTTTTTCCTCTGTTTCTCCAGTGTAGTTAGGAGACAGTCTGGAAATGCTGAGGAAGGGAAGAGGAAGGGAATCCCACAGCAGCGCTCTGCAAAGAGGCCAGGGTTGGTCCCTCCAGCTGAAGAACAGACTTCACCACTCTTTGGGCATAAAAATATAAAAATATGTAATTATTTTAGCAGTTGATCAGAGTTGATTAAGAATAGTTTAGGAAGAGTGTGATTGAATTATTTCATATAATGCATCTTGTAGAAGCTCTGAAATATTTAATACAAAATATTGTAGCTAGTAAGCTAGGGTAAGGGCTGCTTTTTATCTGCTTCTCCACTGCCTAACAAGGGGCAGTCAGGAAACTCTGAGGAAGGAGAGAGGCAGGAGGAAGCAATCCCACAGCAGCAGCTCCACCAGGGGCTGGAACTGGGTCCCTCGGTCTGAGAATGGACTTGGGCCACTGTTCCAGATGGTGAAGGAGAATGCACTCCTCTATCTTAGATCTGGGGTCTTTCTGGGACCACCTGCTGGGGACATGGTGGCCTTGCTGCTGCCTTTCAGCTGCCTCTGGCCCTAAAGGAGCCGCTGAACTGCCCTGAGCAGAGTGCCTGAGGCCAGACACACCAAGGGGCCACCGAGAACATCATCACCTCCTCCACTCTCCCATCCCCGCCTCACCCTATGCTGCCTGGCTCACCTGCTAGGGTGGGGTCTGCTCTTGCCAGTGTGGAGAGTCTGTGCTGGAGAATGTGTTATTGCAATTAGTAAATTAGTTAGTTAACGGAAATTTGCATGGAAGACAATCTAAGAAGGAACTTACCTGGCTCGTCCCTGCAGGCCAGGACCTGGAGGACAATTTCTCAGCTCACCCCCTAAGTTCTCTTCCTATGTGTGCCACTTGAAGGAACTGACCTATTCTTCTTTTTTTTTTTTTAAGATTTATTTATTTATTCTCCCTGCCCCGCCCCCTGGTGTTTTGTACCTGCTGTGTGCTCTCTATGTGTTCTTCTGTGTCTGCTTGTCTCTTCTTCAGGCAGCACGGAGAACTGATCCTGAGAACTTCCGGAGTGGGAGAAAGGCACTCAATCTCTTGCGCCACCTCAGCTCTCTGGGCTGCTGCATCTCTTATTATCTCGCCTCTGTGTTTCTTTTTGTTGCGTCATCTTGCTGCACTGGCTCTCTGCGCAGAGCAGTTCTCCTGCACAGGCCAGCACTCCTGCACGGGCCAGTACTCCGTGTAGGCCAGCACTCCTGCTTGGGCCAGCACTCTGTGTAGGCCAGCTTGTCTTTTACCAGGAGGTCCCTAGAATAAAACCCTGGGCCTCCTATATGGTAGACGGGAGCCCAATCACTTGAGCCACATCTGTTTCCTGGGCTATTCTTTTTAAAAGCTAAAAATCAAGGTAGATATTATTGTCATTCATTTAAGGACAGGATGCAGAGAACGGAAACTGACAGTACAAGCACTTTTGGGGTATTAATGTTGAAGATTTTCACTGTTTTTACAGAGGCAGCAGACCTACGTGTGGGAGTCCATCATTATGCCACATCTGGCTTCAGAAACCCAGGCTCTTCCCTCTTTCCCCAGCTGTCTTAGGATTCCTTTTGTCCCCACAATATTTATGCAACACCAGTTATATATGTAAACAAAGTAATGGTAGGTAGAGACTAATTCAACAGCTTGTCTCTCAGGAAAGAAATTTTTGTTTGTTTTTGTTTGTTTTTTAAAACTATTTTAGTTGCTATTTTCCTTCTCTTTTTTTCAGAAAAGAATCATTGTTATTAACATAAGTACTCTTTTCAATAAAAATAAAAATACATGTGTGTGTGTATAACTTGTACTTGTGTAGTTCAGAGATATTCACTATTATTTTGTTGCATAGTGTTCTAATTTTTTTTTTTATACTGGGGTGTATCCAGATTTGGGACACTCAAAGTATATATAATTTGAAAGTCCACTTTAAATAAAATAATATAAAAATATGAATTCAAAATGAAATATTGATTTTAAATGAGCAAAGAAATCATTACTATAACAAATTTCAAAAGCTGGCTCATGCTACTAACACTTTCTGTCAACTATCTGTTTTCTTAGGTTATTTGCTTTCTACCATATTTAAATCTCAATATCAGCAATAATTCTGACATATGGGGGTGAGGTATATGCAAGAGCAAGTTTACTGCATTTAGGAATTGGATTCCATTGTCTTGTGCTACAGAACTACTATTGCATAATCAACTTAATCTTTATCTGTTGCATTCTGGATTTAGGTAGGTGTTGTGTTACTGAAACTGCATATGCTTTGGTTATTAGCTGTTTTTTTCTGCTCAGAATGCTCTGATTGAAATGAAAAGACATTATAATCATAATTCTATTTTCACCAACATGATTGTGTGAAATTGGCTTTTGATAATGTCAGTGGTAAAAACTAAATATCAACAATTACATGTTAGGGATTCATTTTTCATAACACTATCAAAAATAGATTCCTAATGTGACACACTTGTCTCAAGAAAGCAGTTACATAAAATAAAATATCAGACAATAAAATTATATATTGACATTTTAAAATCTGCTTTTTACCTTTGATATGTAATGTAATAGTTCTAAATATCTTATTATTGCAAAGTTTTTCTTTTAATATGAGTTAAAAACCTGTTCTTCCTAATTTTAAATGTTAAAGTATACTCCTCTTTTATGAAATCATGGTGAAATTTGATGGTCAGTTTTTAAAATTGTTTTTATTTATTTGGCATTAGTAAACCTGGATGATGCTATTTTTTTTTCCTGCAACACATGGGGCTGTATTTTACTGGTACATGTAATCCAAATGTGGGCCTCATTGCTACTTAAAGATGAACAAAGCAAAGTTCTTGCTCTTGGCAAATTTATGTCTGGAAGAGGAAAATACTACAAAATAAAGGAGAGGCGATAGGTGTTAAAGTTGCAAATAAAGTGCTTGGTTCTCTACAAATGCCAAAATTAATTGCACTTGGAAGGATTGTATATGACTTTACAGAGGAGTTGCCATATCTGTTGGATCTGGAAGGGTATCATATTTCAGTAAAGAGAAATTGGAGGAATTTTATTTTACAACAAAGGCAGGGATGAGCTAATACACAATGGTAAAAAGTTAGTACTAGGACTCAGCAGAGCCACTGTATTCAGTGTAACAGCTGATGGTGGCGAATTTTGAAAGATCACCTGAGACCTGGGTCATGGACTTTATTCCACAAACAGGTAGGCTCTTAAAGGTTTTTAGGCATTCTTAGAGCTAGGCTTCAGTTCCATCTGTCTGATGGCAGGAGGGGAGAGAGCATAAATAGGGATTCTGGAGATGGAGATCATTTAAGAGGCCATTGCTACAGTTTAGATGACATGTTACAATTCTACCAGTTCAGCCTTGCGTGGAAGTGTTGCTCCACAAGGTCATTCATGGATTCAGGTTTTTTCAACTTTTTGTTCTGTATCTACTAAAGCACTGTACTCATCTGCAAGTTCAAAGCCTGACTTCTGCTACATCTATGAAGCAGATAGGAGGAAGGGAATAGAAAAACTGGTGGCATATAGGCTCAAAGTTCTATGGCCCAATCCCACAAGTGACAAGGTCTTCTGATCATAGTCCATGTGCATAATTAACCACAAGGTTACACCTAGCTGCAAAAGCAACTAGAAAAACATAGTCTTTAGTTAGAATGTCATTAGTGAATCTTGGTGAGAAAACAGACTCGAGTTGGACTCTTTAGGGCCTTGTAACTGTAAGCTTTTACCCCAAATAAATACCCGTTATAAAAGCCAACAGATTTCTGGTACTTTGCATCAGCACCTCTTTGGCTGACTAATACAGAATTTGGTACTAGAAGAGTGGGGTACAGTCTGATGCAATTACCAAAAATGCTGGAACAATTTTATAAATGGACAAGGGGTATTTTTTGGAGGAATTGTGAGATGCTTAATGGAAAAGGCCTAGATTGTGTTGAAGAAACTGTTGGTAGGCATATGTATGCGAAAGTTATTTCTGATAAGGCCTTAGAAGGAAATGATGAAGCTATCATTGGCAACTGGAGGAAAGGCGATCCAAGTTTTAAAGTTGCAAAGAGCTTAGCAAGATTGACCCTTGATGTTATATGGAAGGCAGAATTCAAGGGTAAACTTAGACATTTAGCCAAGGAGATTTCCAAACTAAATGTGGAAGATGCAGCTTGGCTTATCCTTGTAGCTTATAGCAAAATGCTAGATGAAAGACATAAACTGAGAACAAAGAAACCAGAAACTGATTCCGGAAATCCCAAGCCTCTAGAAATCAAGCCCCCAGATGATAGTGCCCCATTTGAGGAATTACCGAAACTTGGAACTTGTAAGGCAAGATTGAAAATGCAATTATCCAGGAAAGACTTGTGGAAAGTCTTACTGTCTGATGGCTTGGACCCCTGCTTCCTACATGTTAAACCAACAAGTTTTTGCAACAGCTGTATGAACAAAACCACTCTCAGCCTGGACTGAGGGGAGAGACGGAAGGGAAAACAGCTTTAAGAGGAAAACTATGGAAGCTGAGGTCTGGAATTAAGACATCTCCTTGAGTCAAGAGAGGAATCCCACCCATGTGTACAGAAAGGGTGAGTTTGCCCTGGCAGTTAAAGAGGGTGGATGTTCCAGCCCACTGTTCTGGGAGAGTTTTGCTGTGCCAGGCAACAAAAAGGGTAGAGCAAAGTCCACAAGGGTTGGGGAAAGTGAGGTCCATACCCCATTGCTCTGATAGGGGTGGGCTTGTTCCCCATAGATTAGGGAAGGCCAGATCAACAACTCACTGTTCTGAGAGGGTTGGCCTGTATGCCAGAGATTAGGGAAAATGTTGCTGTCACCTCATTGTACTAAGGTGGTTGAGATTGTACCCCAGAGATTGGGGAAGGTCTGGCCATCACCCCAATGTTCTTGGAGGGTGAAGTCTGGCTTGGTAGCCACCTAGATGCTTGAGGAGGGTGGAAACAAGAAAATGGCTATTGGGCAAGCCTGTGGAAAGGGTGGGCCCCCATGAGGTCCCAGGGAGAAGAAACCACCATCTTAAGAATGACTCTCAGACTTTGAAATCTAATGGAGTATGCCTTGCAGGTTTTAGAACTGTAGGGGACCAGTGACTCATGTTTCCCTCCCAAATTCTCCTTATGGTAATGCAAATGTTTATCCTTTATCTGTGCCTCTGTATATTGTAAGTTTCACAGGTATACAGTCAGAGGGTAATTTGCCCCAAGACAAAATGTGTTTCTATAAACTGATTGTGATGTGATTTTGGACTTAACATTGCTACTCAAAAGAATTTAATGATTTTTTGAATATTGTAATGTCTTTTTTGGAATTCAGAGGGTGGAGTGTAGCAGTTTGATATTATTTATGAATTCCAAAATGACATTGATTATATTTGTAAACTGGTCTGTCCCCCTGAGCATGATACCCTTTGATTGTATTATATTCAAAGGTTTTATGTTTACTTGATTAAATTAAGATCAGGGCTTTGATTTGACCAAATTAGTAGGGCATGGCCCAGGGTTGAGTCCCTGCCCCCTTGGTGGGCTATATAAATGGACACTCAATCAAGAAGAACACAGAAGGAGAGACAAACAGAAGAGGAGAGAACTTTGATCCTGTGACCCTAGAGAGAGAGAGTTGAGCCATTTGCTTCATAGTTTATAGCTGAAGAGAACAGAGCAACTGAGCAGGTGATAAGGCCTGGAAGGAAATGAACCCTATGCCAGCCTGTAGCTGAGAGAGAGCAAGGCTGAAGCCTCGCAGAGATCAGCAACCATCTTTGGTGAGAAAACAGACTTGAGTTTGACTCTTTAGGGCCTTGTAACTGTAAGCTTTTATCCCAGAAAAATACCTTTTATAAAAGCCAACAGATTTCTGGTACTTTGCGTCAACACCCCTTTGACTGACTAATACAATGTGCAACAGGTTATAAAAACAAGAAAATTCATAACAGTCTTATTCATAAAAGATAAAAAGTGGATATAATGCAATTGCTCATCAGTGGTAAATGGAGACATTTTGGTAACTGCATAGAAGAGCCCAGTAAAAAGTAGTGAAAAAATAAATTACAGATACATAAGATAACCGGGTCAATCTTCCAAACTTCTGGAACAAAAGAAGGTAGATGCAAAAGAATATCATTAGTAGAATTCCATTTATACAAATTTTAAAGCAGGCCAAACAAACATAAGTTATAAAACCATTTCTAAAAAGCAAGAGAAGTTCCATGAAAATAAAAACATTGCTAGCTGTAGTTAAGGTGTGAGAACGTGTGATTTGGGTTTTGGGTGTTCATAGTGCCTCATTCTTGACCCGGGCAGTGTTTACATAGGTGTTCAATTCATAGTCCTGAATTTTATTGTACATTTAGGGTTTATGCATGCTTATATATGTATTATATTTCACCTATAAAAAAGATTAGAGAAAGAAAAAGGGGTATAATTTATCAAAGTTTTGCCGTAAAATGGAGTTTAAAAAAAATGGTTGCACCATCGAGATATGGGATATATACAGCAATCCTACATTCCTCCTTTCTTCTCTTCCTTCCCTACATTTTTAAAAACAGAATCTTTTAAATTACATTTATATGCTGCTTGGAATGATGCTATAGTTCCAGCAAAAGTAGTACAGGATAAAAAGGAATAATTGCAAGAGACAAGCTTCTGAGTAGGTAAGAGTGGTGAGATCCAAAGTTTAGTAAATTTTTTGATAGAGTTGGAGAAGTCTTCTTTATTACTGGGCATAAGCATAAGATCTTATATATGGATGGGGTTCAAGTTGTAAGTTGGGTCATAAAAATTTAAAGTTTTCATCATTTGCTGGAATTGGACTCCTTCTTAGTGTGATCTTTGAGGAAGTGTGATCAGTTTTGTCCTGCCAGGAAATTCCGGTATAGTAGAGCCCTACAATAGCCACCATGATGGACTGTGATCTTTTCAAGAATCTTGAAAGTGAGGAAGTGGGCTGGTGACGAGCTGTGACCCCTAGGCAGAAGAAGGAAGAGCTAACCAATAGGATAAGAGATTTTCAAGCCCTTTTGCCTTAATTAATAATCAGCCAATCCAACGCCTCACACTCAGCATACCCTGTTAACATAAAATGCTACTCTAGCTTCCAAACCCTAGCCAATGCTCCCACTTGAACCCGATGACAAACCAATCAAAGCATTGCAACTTAAGGCTCCATTCCCAGGGTGGCTGCACAGTGAACCTATATCTAGCGCAGCCCCAAAGCCCTGGGTATGCTTCCATCTGCACCCCGGGTGTGCTTCCATCTTCGCCCTGGTCACCCAAGTTGTGACACTGAGCTGTGGCGCACTTCTATCGCTAACACTCAAGCTGTAACACTGAGCTGTAATTAAATAAACGTTTGGTTGCTGAATTGAGGTCGCATTTCTTCCTTCTGAAGTCCATCTGAACCAAGGAACAAAAGCAGCAATAAAATTTGGCAATAACAGAAAGCTTCGGGTTTTCCACTAGACAGGTGGGGGTCATTATCGTTGGCCAAAATGCCATGTTAACCTGCAAACCCTGAAGAGCAACTCAGTAGACTATAAGATTACAACATCATCTCTAGTGTTTTTCAAGGCATGTGCATATCACCTTCAGGCTTATGGCAATTTATATCAACTTCTTATTTTCTGTAAATTTATAGGGAAAAATATGTAGTCTTCCACTGGCAGATCATAGAACCCTTCTTCCATTGTGACCATATACTGGTGATATTGATGACATATAAAGAATACTTGCCTCAATGTCTCATTTCTCCAAAAGTAATATTCTATGTAATGAATCCCTCTGTATGAAAAGCCAAAGTACAGGTGTCTTATGTGCATTATCTTATTGATCTGACAGATACCCTAAAAGCTAAAGAAAGTTGTGTCTTCTTAGTAGATGAGTAAAGGCAGAACAGTTAGGCTGAATGATTTGTTAGCTGTTTTAGAGTTAATCAGTAATGGAAGCAGCATTTGAATATCAATTTTTCTGTTTTACTATACAACCTGCTTCAGAATGAGCTTCCTCATACAAACATTTTTGTTCTATATGAGAGTTTTCTTGCTAGAGAAAATTCAAATGTTCTCTATTAGCTTATGACATATAAAGTCATTACAATATATATTATGATATGAAAGGAAAATGCTATTTCTGTAATGTTAATTGTAAACCAGTGAGATGCTTCCAGATCAACTCATCAATTTACAGGGTGTGTGTCTCATAGGGGACTTTAGTTAATTTTCTATTTAGTGAAATTAAAATATATTCAGTCTTATTTATAATCTTTAATTGTTTACTCATTGTATATTTGATGAGCCTGATGTCATATTTAAAACTTGGGATATAAAAAGAATAAGATATAGTATTAACCTTCAAGATGACATAGAATCCACATCAGGTAACACTTGGTTCATCTGTAAGTTACAGAAAGCACAAGGAAACTTTTGATTAAAAAGCTGAAAGTTTATTTTCCTCTCTCATGGTGGTCCAAGTAAATAGAGTTTTGGTTCTACTTTTAAAATAATCATGGACACTGAGTCTTTCCATTTCCTGCTTAGCCATTCATTAACATGTCCCCCCATCCCACAGGTCCAAGAAGACTTACCATTCCATGTATATTCCATCCAGAAGAAGAAGAAAAATAGGAAGAGGCTAGCTTCCCTCTCTTTAAGGACATCCTCTGGATGATGGATGATGCCCCCATCACTTCTGCTCACATTATACTTCCTAGAATTGTATCTAATGGTCAGATTATTTGCAAAGATATCCCAGTTTGTCATGAGCCCAGGTAAAATTCAAATGTTCTATTCCAAATGTAGAAGGAGAAGATGGATAAAGGAGGATAAGTAGTGCTCTCTGCCACAGTACAATGAAAATTTCAAGAATTCAAGACATACATGTTGTAGAAGGTGGACAATATATTGTTGATAACTGCATAAGGAGAATAAATGCCATGATAGATATATGCATAGGATGGTGTCAGAGTAAAAAGAAAGGTGATCTAATATAGATTAAAGATAGAGCAAGTTTAGAAAGTTTCTGAAAGAGGAACTAAAGGAAAAGCAGTATCAAGGTAAATTAAGATGATGGTGGCAGAGAGTTACAAGTGAGAATTTCAAAGTGAGAATCATACACATTGACTCAGAAGATTCAAATGAGAGGGAGGTTTTAGGCCAGCTCCAAGATATTTAACTTTGTAGATGTTGTCAAAAAGTGTTTTAGTTTGCCAAAGCTGCCAATGCAAAAATACCAGAAATGGGTTGGCTTTTATAAAAGGGATTTATCAAGACAAAAGCTTACAGTTCCAGAGCTGTAAAAATCCTCAAATCCAGGCAGATCCTGTGTCCTGCCATGTGGCAAGGCAAAATGGTGGGTCTGCAAGTCTTTCTCTGCCCTCTCCTCCGGGCTCACCTTCTCTTTCAGCTTTGAGCTGCTCCATGAACCTATCCTGTTGGTTGCCTCGTTTCTTTAGCTTCTCTGCTGATTCCAGCCTCCGGCCTATCCCTCAGCTTCTCAGGACTTCTCTGTCTTTCTGAAGCTGTAGGTGATTCTAGAGTACTTTCTCTTACACAGCAAGGTCAAAATGGAAGCTTCCTTTCTCTGTGGGTTTTGGCTTTCAGTTCTTAGTTTATATAAGACTCCAGGAAGAAGGCAGAGACCTAAGCTGGGTCACACCTCACTGATGTGGTCCAATTAAAGACTCTAAAGTGATCTAATTAAAGGTGATCTAATAAAAAGTTCCCTTAACTGAACTGAATTCAATCAAAGGTACCCACGCCCACAAAAAAGGATTAGTTGCAAGAACATGATTTTCGGGGATTCACAAAAGAATTTCAAACTGTCACAAAAAGTAAGAAAACAAACTAGAAATATGTCTTCAGGGGATTGTGAAATTTGTTTGGGACATATTTAATTACTGGTATAATAGTACAACATTTACATTGTACTCTTCAATGTGGTTTACACATATATCATACTAGTAAAGCATTTATTCCACAGTTTATCATTCTCATTTGTTTCCCTTGAGTGTCTCTTTTGTGGGGGCAGGAACAATAATCATCATGTTCACCAATGTGAGCCCAATGCTCAGAACATACCTGGGTTGTTAGGTATGAGATCCTGTGGAATACATGTGGTATCTTAGGCTATTGTAGAACCTTATCCATTGCCAACGTAAAATGAATAGCATGAGATCAAGCCCTGAGAACACTAATATTTTAAGGTAAGTGAAGGTAGTGTGGGAAATGAGAAAGACTGGGAAGGAGTGGTCAGAAAATGTTGTGGGAGTTCCAGAACACACATCTCAGAAGCTTAGGGGTAGTGAGTATCATGAAGGAGGATGTGACCAAATCTACTAAATACACAGAGAGAGTTCACTGAAGAGGACAAAAGATATCCCTGGGATTATCAATATTTATTAATTCAACAGATATTTACTGAATACGTGTCATGTGCTGGACAGTTTTCTAGGTGCTCATTATTCAGCAGTGAACAAAATGGATGCAAAGTCCTGCCTTATGGAGCTCTTTTCTAGAGGGGGAAGGGGTACTGATAATAACAAATCAAATTATACATATATACTGGATCATGGTAAGTGGTGAACTGGAGAAAAATAAACAGGGAATAGGGATAGGGACTGTTAGGTTTGCAATTATATACAGGGTAGACAAGGAAGGCATCCCTGAAATAGAGACAAAATAGAGGCAATCAGCGACCTTGATAAGGATAGATTTAATGAATGGGTTGGAGAGGAGCCAGATTGGATGGAGAATGATAGAAATGATGGTGAGAGAAGGAAGAAGAAATAAAGACCACAGTTTTCAAAACAGGAAGGAAAAATCTTTCTAGTACCTAGTGAAGATATGGGTCTAGGAATTAATGTATTTACTGAAAGAAAGGGTGTTTCTTGTACATTGGCTGACAGGGATAAAAGCCAGTAGCCAGGCCGTTTGAGGATGTGCACAGATCTGACAGAATCCCACTTCTGGGCAAGGCTCAACTTAGACTGTTGACATCTCACTGAGTGAGGCATTTCATAACACCAAGACACAGAAAACAAAGTGCTTTGAGTGATCCATTATTCTGCCTGAGACAATGCTAAGCAAACCTTCCTGTGTCCCCAAGCTGCACTCAGGCCCCTGCCCAGGGTGAGGTTCCTTTGAATGACAGTCATTCATTAGTCCTGGACCCTAGTGTCCTGTAGAAGGTGCATCACACAAGGGCCTGCCTGCAAATCAAAGCCAAGATCACTGGACAAAACTGAAAATCTGCTTCACAGGAGGGAGATGTGCTCACCACTCCGAAATGTTGGTGAGCAACACTGGCAAGGCACCAAACTCCAGAGCTATCTGCCCTGACAGTAGGACCTGGGTGTCTCCAGAGCCCTCATGAGCCCCACTGTTTGGGGTAGTATCTACTTTGGCCATCTATGAGATCCTGTTGAGATGTGCATAAGCATTACCTCTCTTATGACCTCCCAACACATTTTGAAGTCTCTTAGCCATATAAACTCATGTATCTTTACCATTTCCCCCTTTTATTCAAGGCATTTTTCCAGTTGTATCACCAGCCAGAGCTTGGTAGTAGTCCTTCGGTGCCAGGGAGGCTCATCCCCGGAAGTCATGTCCCTCGCTGGGGGGAAGGTAATGCATCCACATGCTGAGTTTGGCTAGAAAGAGGCCACATTTGAGGAACAAGAAGGCTCTCAGGAGGTAACTCTTAGGCATCCTACAGCACTAGGCCAAGCTGCAAATTCAAAAGCAAGAGGCTCATAATCATAGTTGTCAATATCAAGGGCCCATCAATGGACCATCCTTCTTCACTAGTCATTGCCCCTGTACTTGGGGAATTGTTGCTGTTCCATTAGAGAATGTGGCAGAGCTCCCCAGGATGGGGATTCAATAATCTTTCGGTTGTTGTGTGGATCTCTACCCATTGTAGCAATGCCCCATGAACATTTGAACATATTTATATACCTTATATGTATGCCCAGGTGAACTTCTTCCCATATATCCCCCATCACTGACACCCCACACCATTGATCCTCCCCTGCCATAGTTGTAACCCTTCTATGATCCAAAATTTCTTCAAAAATGAAGCCAGGAATATTGCCAAATTCAATTAATAGGAAAATCAAATAATAATGATAGGTTTAAACATAAGAAATAAAATACATAATAATTTAGAAAAACTCAAACTAAAATAAAGTTTAAAAAATTGAGATATTAAAAAAATGAAAAATTAAAAAAAATTTTTTTTGATGTTTTGCCTTTCATCACTGTAATAAATGTTGTCCTGTATGAACAGTGACTTTTCCTTCCATTTTTTCCCCAGTGTCTTACTTTTTTAAAAATTTTGCCATCAAAGAAGTTTTAGGTCACAGTAAAGTCACATATAAAATATAGGGGACTCCTATATATCCAACATCCTCCTCCTTTTGCCCCTTCCCTATTAATAACCTTTTTACATGTGGATGGCACATTTGTTACAACTGATGTACAAATATTGAAACAGCTACTAACCATGATCAATGGTTTACATTAGAGTACACATTTTAGACCATACTCTTTTATAAATTTTTGGTGAAATTTAACATGGCCTGTGTACATCATTGCAAGATCATGCAGAACACTTCCACTGCCCCCTAAGTACCCCCTCTTCCCTCTATTCTATTCCTCCATCCCCCTCCCCTTGGGGCCCATGGCGACCACCAGGCTTCACTCCTTGAAGGACAAGATTCATAGATATTTGCTACAACGCTGAGGGCTTGACACACTGGTCTGTCCTCCCCTATTAGGAGCCACCCACGCTCTTGAGAAACACACTCCCCTCTGTTTGAGAACAGAGTCCAACTCCTTCCCACTCAATATGTGGGTCTCCCTCCAGTGATATAGCACATTATGACAAAATGATCACTCACACATTCTCTAGAGGACTACTCCATGAGTGCCCTATCCCAAATGCCTCCCCATCCAACACCTTAAACCAGTAATGCTTCATTGTCATATTGCCAAAAGAGTTTTCTCAACATTGTAGTTTCACCCACATACCAACCAATCCCTAGTGTTCATCTGCTCCTTCCCCCAACCCTCCTCCCAGTTCGATGGACACTCCAACCCATCCTCCCCATCCTACTCCCCTGTCAAGCTTGCACTGCCCAACCCAATAGTATCCCTACACCCCTGTCATATCCCTTCACTGCACAATTACTCATTTCTACCTTATCATAGATTTCACCAGTATAGGCATTGGCTCACCAACCTTCTTTTCCCTTTCTATTTCCTGTAAACCTATCTTCCAGTCTGTAGCTCTCTGAGTCAGCTCGATTTGCTTAATTCATATCAGAGAGGTCATGTAATATTTGTCCTTCAAGAGTGTCTGACTTTCTCCACTCAATATAAGGTCCTCAAGATTCATTCATGTTATCCCGTGTGTTAGTACTTTATTCCTTCTTACAGCTGAGTAATATTCCATTGTATGGATATACCACATTTTGTTTATACATTCATCTGTTGATGGGCATTTGGGTTGATTCCAACTTTTGGCAATAGTGAATAATGCCACTATGAACAATGGTGTGCATATATCTGTTTGTGTCCTTGCTTTCAGTTCTTCTGGGTATATACCCAGCAGCGGAATTGCTGGGTCATATGGCAGATCCATAGTTAGTTTTTTGAAGGAACCACCAAACTGTCCTCCACAATGGCTGGACTATTCTACATTCCCACCAGCAGTGGATGAAGGTCCCCATTCCTCCACATTCTCTCCAACACTTGTAGTCCTCTGTTTTTTTAATGGCCGCCAGTCTAATGGGTGTAAAATGGTATCTCATTATAGTTTTGATTTGCATTTCCCTAATAGCTAGTGATGTTGAGCATCATTTCATGTGCTTTTTAGCCATTTGTATTTCTTCTTTGGAGAAGTGTCTGTTCAAATCATTTGCCCATTTTTAAAAAAATGGTTGTCTTTTAATTTTCAAGGTATAGGATTTCTTTATATATGCTGGATATTGGGCTCCTCTCAGATATATGGTGGCCAAATATTTTCTCCCAATGGGTAGGGCTATCTTTTTTCTTTCTAGATAAAATCCTTTGAGGTGTAAAACATTTTTAATTTTGAGGAGGTCCCATTTATGTATTTTTTCTTTGGCTGCTCGTGCTTTGGGTATGAAAATCATGAAGCCATTTCCTATTACAATGTCCTGTAAATGCTTCCCTACATTATCTTCCATGGTTTTATGGTCTTGGCTCTTATATTTAGATCTTTGATCCATCCTGAGTTAATTTTTGTATAAGGTGTGAGATGGTGTTCCTCTCTCACTCTTTTGGATATAGATATCCAGTTCTCCAAGCACCATTTGTTGAAGAGGTCATTCTATCCCAGTTGAGCGGACTTTGTGGCCTTGTTGAATATCAGATTACTGTATATGCGAGGATCTATATCAGAATTCTCAATTCAGTTTCATTGGTCAGTATGTCCATCCTTGTGCCAATACCATGCAATTTTGACCAGTGTAGCTATGTAGTATGCTTTAAAGTCAAGTAGTGTGATTCCTCCAATTTCATTTTTCTTTTTCAATATATCTTTAGCTATTCAGGGCCTCTTGCTTTTCCAAATAAATTTCATAGTTAATTTTTCCAATTCAGTAAAAAATGCTGTGTTGATTTTTATTGGAATTGCATTAAATCTGTATATTAGTTTGGGTAGGATAGACATCTTAATGATATTTAGTCTTCCTATCCATGAACAGGGAATACTTTTCCATTTGCATAAGTCTTCTTTGATTTCCTTTATCAGTGCTGTGTAGTGTTCTGGGTATAAGTCATTTGCATCTTTAGTTAAATTTATTCCTAGGTATTTGATATTTTTAGTTAATATTGTAAATGGTATTTTTATTTGAGTTCCTCTTCAGATTGCTCATTATTGGTGTACAGAAATGCTAATGATTTTTGCGCATTGATCTTATAATCTGAGACTTTATTGAACTCATTTATAAGTTCTAGAAGCTTTGCTGTAGATTTCACAGGGCTTTCTATGTATAGGATCATGTCGTCTGCAAATAGTGAAATTTTTACTTCTTCCTTTCCAATTTGGGTGACTTTTATATCTTTTTCTTGCCTCAGTGCTCAAGCAAGTACTTCTAAGGCAATGTTAAATAGGAGCGGTGATAGTGAGCATCCTTGTCTTGTTCCTGATCTTAGAGGGAAAACTTTTAGAATTTCAGCATTGTATATTCTGTTAGCTGTGGGTTATTCATATATACCCTTTATCATGTTCAGAAAGTTTCCTTTTATGCCTATCTTTTGCAGTGTTTTTATCAGGAAAGACTGCTGTATTTTGTCGAATGCTTTTTTCTGTGTCTATAGAGATGATTATGTGATTTTTTTCTATCAATCTGTTTATGTGGTGTATTACATTGATTTTATTATGTTGAACCATCCTTGCATACCCTGGATGAAACCTACTTGGTCATGGTGTATAATTCATTTGATGTCTTGAAGAATACAATTAACAAGTATTTTGTTGAGGATTTTGGCATCTAGGTTCATTAGAGAAATTGGTCTATAATTTTCCTTTCTTGTGGTGTCTTTGTTTGGCTTTGGTATTAGGGTAATGTTGGCATCAAAGAATGAGTTAGGCAGTGTTCCTTCTACTTCTATTTTTTGGAAGAGTTTAAGCAAAATTGGCATTAGTTCCTTCTGGAATGATCAGAAAAATCCTCCTGTGAAGACATCTGGTTCTGGGCTCTTCTTAGTTGGGAGGTTTTTGACGACTGACTCTATCTCTTTACTTGTGATTGGTCTCTTAAGTTCATCAATTTCTTCTTTCATCAATGTAGGCTGCTTGTGTGTTTCTAGGAATTTGTCCATTTTCTCTAAGTTATCCTTGTTGGCATATAATTTTTCAAATATCCTCTTATGATACTCTTTATTTCTGTGGGGTCAGTGGTGATATCCCCTTCCTCAATTTTTATTTTGTGTATTTGCATCACCTTTCTTTTTTTCTTTGTTAGTCTAGCTAAAGGTTTGCCAATTTTATTGATCTTCTCAAAGAACCAGCTTTTGGTCTTATTTTTTCCAGTGCTTTCTTTTTTTCTATTTCATTTAGTTCTGCTCTAATCTTTATTTCCTTTTTTCTACTTCCTTTGGGGTTAGTTTGTTGTTATTTTTCTAATTCCTCCAGGTGTGTAGTTAGGTCTTCTAGTTTTGCTCTTTCTTTTTTTTTGATATATGTGTTTATGGCTATGAATTTCCCTCTCAGTACAGCTTTTGGTGCATCCCATAGGTTTTAATATGTGATGTTGTCGTTTTCATTCGTTTAAGGTAGTTACTGATTTCTTTTGAGATTTCCTCCTTGACCCACTGTTTGTCTAAGTGTGTGTTGTTTAACTTCCATTTCTTTGTGTCTAATCTGGTTCTTTGGCCCTTACTGATTTCCAGCTTCATTCCATTGTGGTCAGAGAAATTTCTTTGTATAATTTCAATCTTTCTGAGTTCACTGAGAATTTTTCTATGACCCAGCATGTGGTCTATCTTGGAGAATAATCCATGTGCATTGGGGAAGAATGTATATCCCACTGTACTTAGGTGTAGTGCTCTGTATATGTCTATTAGGTCCAGATCCTCTAATGTATTATTCAAGGTCTTTGTTTCTTTATTTATTCTCTGTCAAGATGTTCTGTCTGATGGTGATAACAGGTTATTAAAGTCTCCCAGTATAAATATAGAAGCATCTATTTCTCCATTGTTTGCCTCATGTATTTTGAGGCACTCTGGTTAGGTGTATAAATGTTTATGACTGTTCTTTCTTCTCGAAAGATTACCCCTTTTACTAATAAATAGTGTCCATCTTTGACTCTTACAATAGTTTTGCATTTAACATCTATTTTTTCCAATATTAGTATATCTATTCCTGCCATTTTTTTTTTTGTTATTGTTTGCTTCTGAGATTGTTTTCCAGCCATTCACTTTCAGCCTCCTTGTATCCCTACGTCTAAGGTGGGTTTCTTTTAGACAGCATATAGATGGGTCATATTTCCTTATCCATTCTGCCAATCTGTGTCTGTTGACTGGTGAGTTTAATCCATTAATATTCAGTGTTATTACTCACAAGGAATTACTTACATTAGCCATATTTTCCTTGGGTTTATGTATGTCATATGTTGTTTATATTTTCTTTTTGTCTTTTTAGTTGTTCTTACACTCTCCTCAAACTCTCCTGTTTTTTTTCCCTTTCAACTTACAGAACTGCCTTTAGTATTTAAGGGCAGGTTTCTTATTGGCATACTCTCTTAATTTCTGTTTATTTGTGAATATTTTGAACTCTCCATCATTTTTGAATGCCAGCTTTGCTGGATAGAGAATTCTTGGCTGGGTGTTTTTTCTTTTAGTACCTTGACTATGTCATACCACTGCCTTCTTGCCTCCATGGTTTCAGATGAGAAATCGGTACTTAATCTTATTGAGCTTCCCTTGTATGTGGTGGTTCTCTTTTCTCTTGCTGCCTTCAGTATTTTCTCTTTGGCTTGTGCACTGGACAGTTTGACAAGTATATGTTTTGGAGTAGGCCTGTTGTGATTTATACTCTTTGGGGTACACTGTGCTTCCTAGATATGTACATCCATCTCCCTCAATAGGGTTGGGAAGTTTCCAGCCATTATTTCCTCCAACACTCCTTCTGTCCCCTTTTCCTTCTCTTCTCCCTCTGGGATGCCTATAATGTGTATATTTGTTCATTTTGTGTTGTCATTCAAATCCCTAAGTCCCTGCTGGATTTTTTCTATCTTTTTATCTATCTGTTCTACTATCTGTTTGATTTCAGATGTACTGTCTTTCACACCACTAATTCTTTCCTCTGTTCAAATCTGCTGTTATGTGCCTCCAATGTCTTTTTGATTTCTTGGATTATGCCATTCATCACCATCATATTCATTATCTTTTTATGTAGGTTTACAATTTCTTCATTATGTTCTCCCAGTGTCTTCTTAATATCCTTAATCTTTTCCTTCACTTCATTAAATTGGTCTATGATATTTGTTTGGACAACTTTGATTAATTGTTTGATGTTCTGCACCTCTTCCTGGTTTTTGGTTTGTTCATTGGACTGGGCCATGTCTTCCTGTTTCTTGATATGGTTTGTAATTTTTTGTTGCTATCTGGCCTTCTTTTTATCTTGATGGGTTTATTCAGGTGATTAACTTCTCTCCCCACTCTCAGGTTTTATTTAGTTGCTGTTTTTTTGTGTGTGCTAATTTTTCTTTGACACTTTGTTCTTCTTGTTCTATTTCTTTGCTGTTTTCTATGTTCTCTTGAAGGAAAATGATTAGGGCCAGAGCAAGTGAAAGAGGTAAGAAAAGAAAAAGGATAATAGTAATAATAATATTAAAAGTTAGAAAAGGAACCATATAAAACCTAGGAAAATGAATATTTAACTCATGTCAGCAGTGTAGAGTAATAGGAATAAAAAAGTGGAATACCTACAATGAAATGGGAAACTGAAGAGAGAAAAATATATAGAATGAATTAAAAGGCCAGAGTGATGGGGAGAGAGGGAAAGAGAAAAGAAAGGACAGAAAGAAAAAAGGTAATAAAGGAAAGAAAACAGAATAGATGAGATAGAAATAAAAACCTGAAAAATTGAGGACTAAGTAAAGAGAGGTGGAATGTAAGAACAACAACAGAAAGCAGAAGATAGAAAGATGAAGGAAGGAAAAGAGAGAGTGTTAGTAGACAAAATCGGTATACACAGAAAAGGGGAAATCAAGGAAGAGGAATCACAGCAAACAAGAAATAAGCCAGCAGCTCCTAATTAAAGAAAAAAAAAGAGGAGAGGGAATAAAGAGTAAATAAAAACAAGGAAACAAACAAACAAACAAACAAACAAAAAAAAAAACCACAACCACACAAGCAAGCAGTCAAACAAAAACTAAGGAAGAACTGCCTTCCCTCTTAGGTCCTGTGGAGCTTCTCAGCCTGCCATTCTTCTTCAATCAATTACCCTGCAGCCTTCCCTCTGCAGGTTTTGAAGAGGGTTTTAGCAAGTAAACTAGGTTAAATTTTTAAAGAAAGTAAACTTGTTTTTTTCAGGAAAAATAAGAGACCCAAGAGAAGCTAATACAAAAATAATGTCTATGTTTTCCCTGTCCTAAAGTATCAGCTGGATGTTTGATATCCTGGTGGATCACTACTCTAAGAGGAGCTGGGAATCAAACTAGGAACCTTGTATATTTAAGGTGGAAACTGCTCCACTGAACTACACTTTCTTCTTGGGTTAGTTAGCTCTTCAGAAACCTATCCAGTCACTTTCCCTCAAGCAGCTTTGACTCTTTGCAGTTGGGTAGTTTCCTGCTGATTAGGAGCCTGTGTGTCCCTGCCCCCTTTCTATCCTTGTTGCTTTCTCTTCCAGGGCAGCAGGACATAACAGCCTGTATGAGGGGATTTCCCCTAAACTTTCCAGGTCAGATTTAGTTCCCTTTTGAAATTCAAACGAGACCCTGATGACTGAACTCACTGCAGAAAAATGACTCTCAACCTGTTCTAGACCACCCTCTCCTCCCACGGGACCCTAAAAAGGTTCTTGGAAGCTTATTAAACACTTCTTACTGCCTGCCTCCCTTGCGGGAGTTGAAATTTTGATAGTTTTCAGCATGGGACCAGTCAATTGCCTCACTCTGCCCTCCTCCAGCCAAATTTCTCTATCCCAGGGCAGTTAGGTAAATCAGGCTGCCTCAGCAGATTTGCCTCTCCCCTCTTCCTGGTGCCACCTCGAGCCAGCTGGTATATTCCTCAAAGCTCAAAGGGGGTCCAGGCATCAAAACCACAGAAAGGAAACCCCTCTCCACCCTTTGCCAGAACCCTCTCACTCTTGGAGAATGCTCCCTCCCACTGGGTGGCCAACGGGAATTGGGGCTCGGGGCTTGCAGAGGCTTTGTCTTGAGAGTTGGGCTTAGCCGGCCCACATTTACCAGCCTCAGGGGCAAGAAACTCAGGGTTTTACCTTGAACAATTTATCTCTTTGTTCACCTCTCTTCAGATCGATGCCCTGAAGCCTCCTGCTCTGTGGGTACCCAAAACAGCTCACTCGGGCAGGATCTTGCCCCCACTAGCTGTCTTTTGCAAGAGAGATGGTGAGTCCACACTTAAATTGACATCATCTTGCCTGGATCTCCCAGCCTTTTTTTTTTTTTTTTTTTT